>DWPV01006640.1:0-11361 GCA_018251915.1 Urbanus proteus proteus
CGCAACGGATTCTGACGTGTTTTTTTTAAAAGATAGAGTGATTGAAGTGGAATGTTTATATGTATAATAACATCAGTTTTTTCTGTAGTATATTTAGTATCAGCATTGCACCAGTGCGAAGCCGGGGCGGGTCGCTAGTATAATTATAATTCTATCCAGTACTTGTTATAAATGTCCATGGGCAGCAATGTCCACTCACATCAAATGGACTGCCTCTTCGTATTTTACATCATAAAACCCAATATTACAAACGGAAACCAGTTAAAACAGAAATAACTATTTAAATTATTCAAACTACATACTTTCAAATAAGATACAAAGAAAATTCAGATTGCAGGAAGATATTGTACAACCGGGACCGGAACGTTCGTGCCAAGTCGCGGTAAGCGTTATAGAAATAGCTTGAATTTCTTACCTGAATATTATATTAAATTCGGTATTTCCTAAATCTCCGATAAGCGCTTGCGATGCAAATCGTTAGCGATTTCTATCGAAAATTGATAACTGTTGGAAAACTTGGGATGTTTCTTTTATGCGAGTCTTGGCTTTTCCTTGTCTTTGAATAGATGTAGTAGAGGTTATTTCTAGCTTATATTAACAATAGGTACTAGAACCTAGTCCTTGTAGTCTCGAGACCAAAATATGGCTACGGATACCTGTCGTATGAGGCGACTAAAATGGAGCTTCCGGAGTTGCGGGCGGCTAGAGTGAGCTCGAACTGTTCCCGGAGTTCTCCACATAGCGCTGAGGACGGCCACCGGAGGGGTTTTAGTGCGGTAAAAGTCCAACATAACCCGGCGTCGCTCCCAAGGCACCGGCACCTATTGAAGGTTTCCCCCTCGTTAAAAAAGGTACTACAACGTAACAACATAAAACGATACACTTTTGGCACTAGATATAGAAGTAACATATCCCAGGTGTTCTAACTAAGTCCTCTGTCTTTGAGGTGGTAACGCATCTACGGCGACATCATGTAGGATTTGAATCATATCTGGCATTAGACCCAGACCTAGACCCAGAAAACAGCATGTCTACTTGAGTATAAGTTTGGGTCTGCATGTTTGTGGACTTAGATGCATGGGTATCGGTGTCTAGCCATCTTAGTGTCGTGCTATAAATTTTGAAAGTGATTAGGCAATTCAAATAACAATCACATCAAAATAAACCGCTTTTATATTACAGCGGCGATTGAGAAATTGAGATGGATTCGAGATAATGGATCGGTGGCATATTGGATAGAAATTCTATTAAAAGCAAATTATGTTTTATTTTTGTTTCGGCTCAAACGTGACCAGCACCCTTAGAAAAGTCTTAGCCGTGTTGATTGGGAAGATTCTATTTTTGCGCACAAAATCTTCATGACAATGATATTAATTTGTCAATTGGTACTAATAATATTTTTAATATTTTTTGTAAGCGGAGTAATACAGTTTGTGGTTTAATTTCGGAGGAACGATCGAAAAATCTGTTTCTGCCTTATAACGGAGCCGACTACTAGAAGCACTTAATGCTTCTAGTTGACGGAGATCTGGGAGATACAGGTACTATCCGGAGTCTTTAGTGGTAACAATGCACCTTCATTGCTAAAAGTAGAATTCACATCTATACATCAATCCTTCATAAAATTCCGAGTCCTAGCTGAGGCTTTCCACTTACGCGTTGCTACTAGAACTAAGAGCAGTTATAGCCTAATGATTGAAACTTGGCCTCTCAATCGGGGGTCCGAGGTTTAAATCCCAGGCACCTCTGATTTATGTGCGTATTAGAAATTAATTATCCCTTGCTTTAACGGTGAAGGAAAACATCGTGTGGAAACCTGCACACCTGAAAGATCTTTAAAGTTCTCAAAGGTGTGTGAAGTCCACCAATTCGCACTTGGCCAGCGCGGTTGACTAAGGGCCAAAATCACTCTCATTGAGAGGAGACCCATGCCCAGCAGTACTAAGATGGTCGTCGAATTTAAAAATTACCCATCAGCCACGCCTTTTCACTGAAACGAAAGAAATAGGTGAAGCTGTGGTGAGAGTTACCACAGCTTTGGAACTAAAATTAGTCCACCGTTCAATTTACTGTTGTTGCTAAGAGGCATGTGAACCATCTTGTGTATTTCTAATCTGCCTTTGTCTTTGACGTTGACGTTTAATAACAAACAAGGGAAGATGTAGCTCCAAATTGAAACGCATTTTCAAACGACAACTGATGACCAAGGATAGCTTGATATGAACCTAAGAACCGCTGATGTTTCGAAGTTAGACAATTGTTTTAAATAATTAACAGGTCTGGTGTTAACATAGAATCATACTTAGGTTAAGATAAGCAAAATCAAACTCAAAAATATTTTATTTAAATATTCTTTACAATAATTCTTTTTGAACGTCAATAATATTGTTTTTCTCTACCACTACTTAGGAAGGTGTTTAGTTATAGAGCAGAAGCGGTGCAAGAAATCCCAAAACATACACGTACACACACAATACATCTTTTAAAAAAATGTTTCATTTACAATGTCAGCTTACTCTAAAAACATGTGGAGCTGGAGCTACATCAGACTATACAGTTTTATCGGTCAAATAATCACTTGTTTTATAGCATGCTTTTTTGCACATTGTTTGTTGCAAAGAAGTTGCAAACGTGTTGCAAAGAAATCCCGAATTGAATATTTCATAAACGGATCCTACGTTTTTCCTACAATGTCATAAACGGATTTCCGGACAATATACATACATATAGGTATATCAAAATAGGTTTGTAACTGTATTCATTATTTCATTTAAGATAGGTAGATAGATCAAACATTCACAAGATATCACATAAAAAGTTCCTAAGAATTTAAACAAAAATTTCAAATTAACTTCATTCACGAAATCTAACAATGCCAAGTTCACAAAGTAAAGTACAGTTTTTCATCATATAAATATTACCTATGCATGACTTTAAACGTTTTAGAAGGATACCAAAATCCCTAAAAAGAAAACTAATGGAGATTCTATTGAATAAAATACGTCAAAATAAAAAAGTCCATTAGCGCTGCACCATTTCTTTGTTAAATAGGGTCTCGTCAATTAATCCTTCCAGTTTTAATCCCGTCTCATGATACTTTCAAATGTTTGTTTGATCGGATCTGCTTAAAAGGGCCTAATGTACCTCGACGGGAGGGGTGAAGGGTGACATACATTCCCTTTTCCGACGGACAATTGATCATAGTACCACTCTTTTTGTGAATACCATAGACACACATATGGCACAGAATAGATATCTGAATTCTTTAGAACAATTTAATTTCTTTACGCTTATTAGGTACTAGCTGTTGCCCGCGGCTTCGCATGCGTTATGTTATATATAAACCTTCCTCTTGAATCACTCTGTCTATTAAAAAACCGCACTAAAATCCGACGCGTAGTTTTAAAGATTTAAGCATACATAGGGATGTAGGGACAGAAAAATCGACTTTGTTTTATACTATGTAGTGATATGTTTATTTTAATTACTTAAATAAAATAGCTGTAAAAACAAGGAACGTAGAAATTTATATCTAAAACAAAATTACACAGTACACGATATACAATATTGATCATGCAATCAAGTCTGAGAAGTATGAAAATCATGAGATTGAATATGTTTTATTTTTTTTGCAATTTTCGACGGACTCTTTATTTAGATTATAATTATTTTTAATTTAAAAATAGGGTTTTTAAAATTATGATTCAAAAATTATTTATTGTTACAGTTATTTTATTTACACTTTTATTTTTGTTTCCCTGTTTGCATTGTAGGACCGCGAATCGATTTTGAAGGATTACCATCGTAAACAAAAAAAAGGTCTACGACTCAAATCTTCCTGAATATACATGTGTATGTACATGTGATACACATGTGATTTTACATGTTTATGGAACGTAATTTTAAAATTCTGATACTCCTGTTACTTGTGAACATTAAAATAGATAAGCCTTTATAACGTCACATAAGGACAAAGTAAGAATTTAGACAATAATGTTTTACGATTACATACCTCCTATTCACAAAAGTGGTTAGTATGTCATTATGTGTATACAAGTAGGTATACCTAGGTATGGAAAGCTCTCGGGCTAATAAAAGTTCACAATAGATTTTCTGCTGAAAATATTTCAAATATTCTAAACTATGAAAATTGAACCAATTTCATAACAAAATTTCACCGGCAGTGAAGAGATAAAATATCTAACCGAACGTCACAGCCAATGCAACGAATGGATAGACAATATAGATCGTTATAATATTATGTACTAGCTGTACCTGCGGCTTCGCCCGCGTGTAGTTTTTTCATACCACGCGACCTCTTTAACTTTATAGTCAGAGTAAGGGTCATAGAAAAAATACGCTCTTTCTTTTAGTTTCCTACGTATAATTCTATTAGCTTTTACCCACGGCTTCGCACGCATTAAATGAAATATAAACCTTCCTCTTGAATCACTTTATCTATTACAACAAACCGCATCAAATTCCGTTGCGTAGTTTTAAAGATCTAAGGTACACAGGGACAGACAGCGGAAAGCGACTTTGTTTTATTCTATGTAGTGAGAATGATATATCTAGTTTCCAGAACTTAATTTTTACAAGAAACAATTTCGAATGGCGCAATAATAGGTATAGGGTGTATTTAGTTCTTTTCAAAATGAACTCGTTCGTTTTCCGACTAGGGAAACAGATTATTGAAAAATCTGACCAAGTACCTATGTAATGTTAGTTTATATAAAGATGCTTTAAAATTTTATCGATATTCCTTAGAGATACGGATTTTCCCATCCACGCACAGTTGAAAAATTAACCATGTATATGGCTTATTTATACATTTCAACAAGTTCCTAAATACCGTAAAAAGTTCTAAATTGACATCCTTCCTTCGAGCAAACAAGAACTGTTTTGCATGTCAAAGAAATAGATTTTTGTACCAACTTTGCTTTACAACTATCGACACAAGTCACATTGTTATAAGAGCTATTTTCACGTGTTCTAGAGAGAAAAGCATCTTAAGATTAATGACGTAATAATACTAGGAAAAAATATTTACGAAGATTTATGGGCTAATGAATCTAAATGGCGGAGTCTTACCTGTAATTCCAAAAGATTTGCTCGGCGGAGTATTGTGGAACTATACAAGCCTACAATTCTTTATGTTTACTCGTTACCTAGGTATACTTAGGTATGGTAGGTACATAAGTATTTTTGTCCCATTCCAAGGCACAGGTCTCTCGGATTGAGCCAAGTGTTTTGGACTTTATACACAGTTTTTATCCTGCGGTTTCTCTCGCGTTAATGTGTAGGTACTTATACAATATCACATGTACCTACACATTAGTTTCTGTTTGTGATTTCAAAATAAAAGCTTTTTAATCAATGCATATAAAATACAGCAATTAAAACTGTCTGTCTGTCTGTTTGGCTGAGGTAATCTTTTAAACGGCTGCATAGATTTTGAGATGTAACATAGACTACTTTTATTTTCGAAAAAAGTATTAGCGCGCGCGCCATGCGCATGCGGGCCCTCTCGCGAAAGCGCGGGGTATTACTTATGTTAAGATAAGTATTCCTTCTCACTTTTTTAACACGGGTGAATCCGCGGGGATCAGCTAGTTCCTAATATTATTAATGTAGCAAACGATTATGCAGTCCATCTGCTGTAAGTGGCCACAAGCGCTAATGGACATCTATCCAGGCTAAACCCTATCGGAGGTTAACAGATGCGTTGCTATCATTGATGACTAAGCTAGGACGCCTTGGATAAGTATGTCTTCCTTACCACACTCTTCAAAACCGAAATACAGTACCGTTTAACACTGCCGTTATTTGTCGGAAATAAGTGTGACTGTGGTGCCTTTAGATTGTAGCCACATTTAAAGACCTATTATCAGGAGTATTGCTTGTTGGCAACCACAATTCCTTAAAACAAACAATAAAACAAATTTTACTTACCGTTGTCTGACACACACACACTCGTAAGAATGAAATAAGGGTCTCTCATAGGAAAATAATATTTGGAGGTGGAGTGCCTGTAAAAATAATTTATGGCCTGTTTAGTGCCTTGCCGTGGGACCTGAACAATCTGAAGGTGAATGAACGTTTATTTTTTTGGTGAAAAGTTTTCTCATGAGTTTGGTAAAATATATAGGTACCTACGTTCGTTAAAAATACGCTACAAGTACTAAATATAAACGTCACGGATAACTATTTTGCTAATTAACTAATGCAGTTCACTTGATGATAAGTAGCCACTGCCGATACTGTCGCCCATGAACATCTGTAATCAACTCCAGATATGATCAGTGAGCTGGAACGCTTCGCATAAATATAAGACCCCCAAGACGGCTTAGATCTAAATATAATTGTTGTGAAATTTAATTGACCAAAACGTATCATTTGTTTGTTTTCTTCACATTTATTGATCGGCAATTTATCAAATTATTAATGTACCTACTTACTATGTAATGATAGTGAAGCGCCACGACTGCTGCGAATAAATTTAATTCATCATGACTTATAAAAAACTTCAGTGTTTTCGAAAACAAGTTATCTTACCTAATCCTTGAAAAACGTGAAATGCTCCGATAGCTATTCAAATTTTAGCCAATCGTTCACAAGTCTCTTTGAGCTGAAACGTGCTGATTGGACAAGGGCTTAAGCCTTAGAGGAAATAAAATGGAACGATCAGCTCATCAAGTTTTAGAATTCGGAATTTTGTTCCATGAATTGGGAAAAATTGATAGTTTTTTCTAGAGAAACTAATTCGATGTAACAAGTCACTAAGTCGTCTTATAACATAATATCTGCAGGATCTGCATTCATAGCTTTGACATAAAATGCCTTATTTTATAACTAATAATAATATAAAATCAATAATAAAGAACATCAAGAAAATCAATCCATCAATCACAAAATCAAGTACTGAAAATCTTCAAATTAAATCAATATATTTTAGTCAAAGCACATCAAGCTTTCTTTCGAACCGGTTATACAAAAAAAAACACATATTTTTCATAAAAAAAAAAAACATAACTTACCATTTAATAATTTCATGTAAAAGTAAAGTAAAGCTAGGGTATATCAAAGTTTGACGATCTCTAAACTCTTACCTGGATGAACCTGAGATTCTGTATATCAGACCGGTTCACCAAAAGATATAAAAACCTCCAATACCAGCAAACGGAAGAGCATTGCCAATCAAATCAGGCTTTGAAGAGTTGAGTCAACCTGTAGTCATTTGACAAATGGAAGCCACCGGTATTGCGCTGCGATTCGGGAACTATTCGCGGTTCGGTCACCTTATTTACTATTCGGAAATCAAATAAGATGGAGTCGCCGTTCAAAAACGTATTTAAGCTAGTTCAATTTGCATATATCCTATCTGCCGGACTTTCAATTATCTGATTAAAATGGTCTACAGGTGTATCAAAATCTTTGGGAAAGTGCAGAAGTGCATGGATCGCTTTTGAATCTTTTGATATTGTCAATAAGCTTTATATGTGCAAAAACCACACTGACATAAGTCACGATGGGCCTGGCTTTGTAAAACGTTACTTTATGGCGAAGAACCAATTTATTTTTCTCGTCTAACGTATGGTAGTACAAAAGCAGCCATATCTTATGTGTAACAAAACAAAACATAAACTATAACTTACTGCATCTTTCCCACTTTTGTTAAGTAAGATTTTTAAAGATGATAACGAATGCCTCACATACTTTACTATCAAATAACCTGTCGTAACCGGGAGTTCAGCCTTGTTTCTGTTCTTTTATTCTGCGCGAATCACGTAATATATTGGAGATCAGAGACTAATCGTGGCCGGAAAGAGTACAATGCTGGAACAAAACGTTTCGGTTATTCGGTAGTTATGTAAGCTTATGCCGAATGTATCATGTAAGGCGTGATTAGTGACTTTCACTGCTGTCACGCATGGAACAATGTCTGATGATATTGGTATATAAAGAATTCCTAAATACGGTGAAGCTCCTAAGTTCCCTCTGAGAGTTCCTAAATACGGTGAAGGAAAACAACGTGAGGAAACCTGCACATGTGAGAGTTCTTAAAATAAAAAAAAACAATAAAAAGTTCTCAAAGGTATGTGAAGTCTACAGATTCGCACTTGGCCAGCGCGGTGGACTAAGGCCTAAAATCCCTCTCACTGACAGGAGACCCGTGCCCAGAAGTGGGACAATAATGGGTTGACGATGATGATGAGTATGATTTTTCTTTTGTTTGTAATATTTAGAACAGCGCGGCTGAGTATAATATGCACCTTCATAAATAATAATCTCAGATAAAAAAATATCATTGTCTTAAACGTATAGAATAATAAAATAATCATAACAATAACTACCTATATAAGTGTCAATCGAGAAAATTCCTATTTATCTACTTATCATTGGAAGAGTCAAGTGTTTATTTAATAATCGTTAAGTTTTTACTGTGTCAATTAAATATTTTAATATCTCAGTTAGTCACCATCCTCTCACTTTAATTAGGTTAAGAAGTTGAAGAAGTAAACCTAAAGTTAACTATTAAAATTAACTAATAAAGTTCTGGAAACCGTTAAAAACAATTGATGTATCTGTTGCTAATCAAAATGATACCGATTACATTCACAACAACATATTTATCATAATGTGTTATTTCCAGACAATATTTAAAGATAACAAAGTCCACGAATGAATAATTCAGCGACTGTTACCAGAAATTTCTCTACATTGATGTATACAAAATGTAATACGTATATGTAATGTTTACAAAAGTCCAGGCGAGACGCCACGCCCACTGGCGAATACTCCAGAATTTTCGATAACATTCATACGTCATTTCATTGCGATTGTACGCGCGCCAGCGGTTTCGAGAAACATCTACTAGCCGCTAGATGGCGTTATTCCGTCCACAGTATAAATACC
Source organism: Urbanus proteus proteus (assembly GCA_018251915.1). NCBI lineage: Eukaryota > Metazoa > Arthropoda > Insecta > Lepidoptera > Hesperiidae > Urbanus > Urbanus proteus. The sequence goes on from DWPV01006640.1 coordinate 8,917, forward strand.
CCGGCGTGCAAAGGAAAGGCATGCAATACTTACCCAGCTTTCAAAGCGACAAACAAGTGCTGAAAACAGCAAATTACCTGCGATTCTTCAGTTAAGAATAAATAATACCCAAGATGTCTCTGCTTCCATACGTTTTTGGATACGAATGGCCCCGCTACAGGCCCAGCCGTCTCCTGGACCAGGACTTCGGTTTGGCGCTGACTCCTGACGACCTGCTGACCGTCGCCACCGCTCCTATGTTCTCGAGGAACTACTACCGACCCTGGAGACAGCTGGCCGCTGCGGCCCGCGATATGGGCTCCAGCATCAAGGCAGACAAGGACAAGTTCCAGCTTAACTTGGACGTGCAGCACTTCGCTCCGGAGGAGATTACCGTGAAGATAACTGATGGCTACGTGGTAGTGGAAGGGAAACATGAGGAGAAGAAGGACGAACACGGCTTCATCTCTCGTCAGTTCGTCCGGCGTTACGCGCTGCCGCAGGACTGCCGCGCTGATACTGTCGAATCCCGTCTTTCGTCCGATGGAGTCCTCACCATCACGGCTCCACGGCATCAGGTCGAAGCCGTGAAGGATGCCCGCGCTATCCCCATCCAACAAACAGGCCCAGTTCGCAAGGAAATCAAGGATGCCACCATGAACGAAGAAACCAAAAACTAAGCCCAACAACGATTGCTTTCGCATTGTGCTTACCCTATTCGAATCCTAATGTAACCAATTGAGACTGATTTATATTTTATTTAATAATAAATTTTTATTTATTTATTCCAACAATGACTTGTTTTTTCTGTACATCACCCTATATGTTTTTGTTTTAAATTCTTTATACCATTTAAGTCAATATTCCAGCTATAAAAAAAAAATAAAAAAATACATACATCCGAACATAGTACCTCCTCCTTTTCGAAGTCGGTAAAAAGTTAAACACAATCTCAGAGTAGTTGAGTTTTTTTTTAATTGAGCTTTTAATAGATAGCTTTCTTATTAAATTAAATAAAAACACCAAGTATAAAATCAGAACTTAGGTACCATACTACTATTTGGGGTTCTTACAATATCCATGAACGGTAGTAACCTAGTAGAACAATTTTGTTGTATGTGTGTTAGCACCGCCATGTGGGTAACTTTGACACAGATGAAATTTGTCATAGGATTCTTAACTTTGATACATTTAAAAGCTTCAGGGTAACGTTGACATAATATATTACCAACGTGAAAAAGTACATAGTGATTTGGCTGTTAAAGTTACCCTATAAATCAAAGTTACCCCGATTGACTGTAGCCGTTCCATTTTACATAACTTAAAAATACAATAACAAATAACAATAAAATAGTGAATTAAGCAAATTTTAAGCCTTAAGAATTTCAGGGAGTTTATAAACGGCTGTAATAATTTCCAGATATTTTCCTGATGCGAAGGTGTGTGACTGGCCTCCTACATTGAAATTGGGCTATTAATAAGGACGCTTTATCCTACTATGAGTGTACATAGTAGGATTTTCTCCTGTATCGTGGGTGCTATAGACACACAAATACAAGTAGGTACACCAACACCCAGATCCAGAACAGAAACCTAAATTCATCGTTCTGATACATTTCTGGTCGGGAATCGAACTCGGGACCCACTGCGTGGCAGACCAGTATGGTGACCGCTTTGTCATGGCCGTCTTCAATTATTTGATATGTACTAACATTTTAGGAAAAATATAAATACGCATTATTTTAAAAGAGATTACTAATTATATAGGTAGGTAATAATTATTTTATATGCACAATATTATATGTTATTTTGAAATATTACGGCCACACCCCTTTTTAAGGTTCTTTAACCAAGAGTGAAAACAAAAAATAAATAATGTACCTACCAATAATAGCATAACACAATTTAAAAGGACATTTTTTATGTAAATATAAATAAAAATAAAAATACTTAGCCTTAGTAAAATTAAGCCGTCGGTCTCGTTTGCTGTCGTCGGATACCACTAAAACCAGTCTGAAGCCTTACAAGTGGTCTAAAACATTCGATATGGGTTCGCTACTAACTTGTTCCTTCTTCTACCTACTTTTGTACTTCTTTTATATATATGATCGAAGTAGCAAACGAGCATGCAGTCCACCGGATGGTAAGTGGCCACTGCCGGGCGTGGACACCTGTAATCAACACCAGATAAGATCAAGGTCCTACCTGAGGTTGACCACAGAGGCGTTGCTACCCCTGAGGACCGAGTTGCAACGCCTCGGATAAGTATGCCTCCCTTACCACACCCTACAGACCAGAACATAGCAGTGCTCAACACTTCTGTTATAAGGCAGAAATAGGTGTAGCGGTGGTCCCACTGGAGTCGAATTACGTAGGGTTTTACCATATTTAGAGGTGTGTAACTCAGCTCTGAGCCGGTTCAAATATGCAAATCACTTTTTAAATGAACCAGACCTGCGGCTCAAC
>DWPV01006641.1:0-11361 GCA_018251915.1 Urbanus proteus proteus
ACCTTACACAAAAACCTCCTCATCGCCTCGAAGTTTTAATGAATTCTGTAGGACCATGATTGTGATCCAAGTTCTGTTTGAAGATATTATTGTCCACCGTGTAGACATAGGCCTTACACCCTCGTGAGCAGTGTGTGGAGCAGTACCACCTCTTCTTGATGAGGGGTCCTAGAGTCTTGCAGTCCCGCATATAATACCTGTACCCAGCTAGAACCATACACGGCTTCCCATGGATCGATAGAACAAATTCTGGTGAACCTATAAGTTAACATTCCAGTTTAGAATATTTTATAAGTCCCACAGAGATCAAATACTAAAAATATACGCTATAACATTTTTTTTTATTATGTGTATAAAAGCAATGATATTCTCCTAGCCTGACGTTGGGTGGTCAAACTCTCATACGATCTTTGTCACATAGATTTTTAAGCAAGTGATAATTTAATTTTATTATATATCTATAATTCGAAACGGCAGATAAAAGTATAGTTTAAAACAGCAATATCATATCCGGACAAAATAAAAAGAGCGTTAAGGGTTTTAAATTTTATTTTTCACACAAGTAAAAAACACACATAGAATTTAAAAAATAAAAAAGATATTGAATAAAATAATTAACGATAATTTAACTTTAGGTGAAGTAATTACTGCACTAAATATAAATGTAATAAAAGTTAATGTATATAATTTATCTTAAAATTGCTTTTAGAGGTTCGAATATAATGATTTTCGTTTTATAATTTGGTTGATAGGTCCTATGTAGGTAAAGGTCAAATCCCAAAAAAATATATATATCTAGTTTAATTTTTTTTGGGATTGACTGACTGATATTACGCATAATATATATTTTGTTACGCATATATCAGTGGACACCCAATACTGAATTAATTATTTATTATTTAAGCACCTCCCTGTATACATAGGTATGTGTATCAAATGACAGGGTATCAGAAAACACAGAAGACGAAAAACAAAAGATCCTTACTAATAACTTGTTTAAAAATGTGTTAAAGAAAACTTGTTAATGTTAAAAATATTTAAAATACTTATTACATGGATTAAAAGATTTATCTTAATTAAAATAACCACCACCACTCCATAAATCGCCACATTGACCTACGATAATCCTTTAATATATTTTTTATTAGTTTTCATTTTTCAATCGCACCACATATGCTTCTGACCTTTATAAGTTATTACCTTTATAAGTTATTACAAAGGTATTACCGAGTAAAAAAGTGTATTGCTAAAAAAAAACATCTAATGTTAAGTAGTTAACATTGTCTGTCTAAATTTAGAAATCCCAAATAAAACAGGCCTATCCAAAATCTGTACCATCCATAACAAAACACCTTCCAAAATGGTGGTAAACTATTGACAGTCAAAATTAATAATGTAAAGGATCTATTTCAAATAGAAATTTTCGATTTAATTTAATTTAAAGAATTTCATGTTCTCAAAAGTTAAATGCTGATGTCAGCGGATAGGACTAAAACAACAGTTCCATCTAGGCGACCTAAACCTAACTTAGACAATAACACTTTCAACAATTCAATACATTCGTAATATAATTTCATAGAATAAAAAATACATAACTACTAAAATTAAAACTGATATTATAAACCGTAAAAAGTTAGTCAAATATTGAAAATCGCGTAGAAAAATCCAAAAGCTACAATAAGGTAACGGATATGAAAAATAAACTAAAATTTGCCATAACTGGAAATATAAGGTAAATTGTAGACGGATGGATGGCTGTGGTCGCTGTTTCCCTTGAAGATCTTCGTGTCCAAGGTATAGAGGAAGGCTTTGCACTTCTTGGAGTTATGGAGAGAACAGCACCATTTAGTTTTGAGAGAGGCACCCACTTGGATGGTGGTTCTCTTGTAGTACTTGTATCCGTTTACTAGCATAGTTGGTTTTCCTCTAGCAGATGTGATGAATAGAGGGTTATCTGAAAATAATGCTTTGGTTAATAGTTTTCATAGGAGTTATAAAATATCGATTAACTTATTGTAGATTTAACAGACATACGTTTGTATTGTAATACAACAATAATATTCACTATGAAAACAATTAAATCATTCTAAATGTCCCTATGCTTAGTAACTACATATGTTAATTAATAAAAACAACTATGTAAATGTACAGTTATAATTTAACATAACATATTCTCATCGAATTATTTAAAACAACTCAACTTCAATTATAACTTGTCCGAAGAAAAGCGCGTAATAATAAATAAAGAGACTATGAAATCTGAAATAAAACTTGAATAAAATAATTGTGGACATATATTTTAATCAAAAACAAATAACAGATATAAAGATAAACATGCAACAATCAGTTATAACCAATTAGCCAACGGATTTGAGATTTGACGGAGAGAGACAAAAATACACTTGTCATTTTCCTGTATTTTATTTCTGACTTTTTCGTAACATCATCATTGAGACATTAAAAGTGTTTTACACAACCCGCGGCCTGAAACGTTATCCTTGCAAGACCACGTCTCCTTTATTTGCGGTCTAGATTTTAATGCGGCCCGTGGACTTTTTAAACCCACTTTCTTTTCCGTAATTTTTCTGGAGGACCGTTATTTACAATTTTCATTGCCGATGCTTTTTTTCGCTGTCAGAGACTACTTTCGAAAACAGTCCGCAATTAGCTTAGATAGCTACATTGTGGCCCGCGTTTTCAAGGTTGCCGACCGCTGCAGTTACTTCTTAACTAACTATTGCCTATCTTTTTTATTAAGACAGGCGGGTGGTTATGATCCGTGTTTACGCTGATGACTTCCTCCTCTAAGGTGTAGACGAACGCCTTACATCCTCTCGAGTTGTTGGTGGAACAGTACCACCTATTTCTAGTAGAGTTGCCGATCTGCCGGTAATCCCTTACGTAGTACTTGTAACCATTTAGTACCATTAAAGGCTTACCCCTGGCCGACGTAAAGAAATAGGGTGTACCTGTAAAAATAGGATTTCGATAAAAAATAGGTTAATTAATAAATAAATCTAGACTTGGATACTATTTTTTATTATTGTTTAATTTAATGATTGCATGATTAGGAAATAAATACTGCATTAAAAATAAATATTTTATTTTCATAAAATTCAATATCAGATTTAACAATAGGCGATTATCGGAATATAATTATTTAAGGCTATGTATTGTACGCTTACGGACGTTTGGCTTTAGGTTGTACACCTTAAACAAATAATAGCAGAAACTAAGGTAGTATACGCACCAACCGATCCATCATCGATCGATGTCTATCGGTAGCATGGTGTTATAGCTTTAGCTGATCAATCGAACAATCGTCGAAGGTTGAGTTTATTTATCATTATGTAAAACGGTACTATTTTAAAAATGTATTCGGCCGACTAATTGGTGTAACTGAATGATCGATATTTGCGTTCATTGTACGATGATCGATCCACTGCTGTATTGGTCATGTTAGAACTAATTACAAAATAGGTGTAGAGAGGGAGTATGTCAACTAAAAGAACTACAAAAAACTCTCCCACCTTTTGATCATACATCTACTTGACGACCCGCGTGGTTACCACATCGGTCTGTTGCGCAGTGGGTTCCGGGTTCGATTCCCTGCCAGACCGATATCTGAATGATTAATTTAAGTTTCTGCTCTGGGTCTGGGCATTTGTCTTGTTCATGGCACCCACGAAGCAGGAGAAAATCCTACTGTGATGCCATGAGTGTAGAAAGCCTCTTTACTCGTACGATCAAATATCGGCTTTTACTGTACGACTATGACATATAAGGTAAAGCTTCTTTTTTCACAATTACAGGTTTTTTTTTAATTTTATATAAATACTATAAAAATGTTAAATGTTCAAAAGCACCGGTGGATGACTATGCTCGCAGTTTATCTTAATAAGCTCGTCATCAAAGGTGTACACGAAGGCCTTGCAGCCTCTAGTGTTGTGCGTGGAGCAGTACCATCTCTTTTTGAGTGCATTTCCAAAATTCTCCTTCATGTAATATTTATAACCAGCTAACAACAGCAGCGGCTTCCCACGGCTGGATGTCATGAATATTGGTGTAACTGGAAACAGGATAGAACTTTCAAATTGTGGTAAAGAATATTTTTATATTATGGAAGTCGGTTATTGGTATGTCTTCTTTATTGCATTTTTTATATTTTAAGATTCCTTATTAATTAAAAAATATTACATTTTGATTTTGTTACTTTAATGAATGTTTTTTCGTGTTATTTCTAATCACTGTCCATTTATTTATATTTATTTCTACTCTTTATTCCTTTCATATACGACATTGCGCTTTACAAAAATATGCTATTGCATTAAGTACCTAGATTCAAAGTTCTTTTTTTTCACCATTCTTTCAAAAACCAACAAAGTATCCTACTTCCAATCCAAAGAGATTTTTCATAAATTTAATTACTACGACGATTTCTTTAACTTTTTTTAACATGCTGTATATTTTTAATAGGTGGGTAGGTAGGTACTTGATTTTTTCTGAGAAGAAACCTAGAACAATGGATTTAAAGTGGCGTAAAGAATTAAAAAAATATACTGTTTTAATTTTTTTAATATTTTTTATAACGTAATTATAATTATTTCCAACTATATACCAAGCAGAGAACCAAACCAAGTATTGAAATACACAACAAATAACATTATACTATCTTTGATTCTTAAAACATAGTAAAAAATCTAAACGATAATAATAATAAACCAGAAAGTTAATAAATATAAGACATTACAATGAGATAAAAAAATCAATAAAAGGGAAGAAGAGATCTCTTTTTTTAAATCAGTTAAAATCTTTTTTTAATTATGGTGCAATTAAAATTAGCTCGGCCCATGCGTATGTTGACAGTTGACCTTGATCACCTCATCATCAATAGTGAGGATGCTGGCGGAGCACCCCTTGCTGTGGTGGGTGGAGCAGTACCACCTCCTGTTCACCGTGCCGCTACCTCGCCTCAAAAACTTCATGTAGTACTTATACCCGTGGAGTAAGATCAGAGGCTTACCGTACCTTGACATCGTGAACTGGGGTGTGTCTGAAAAATATATGTCTTATCTATACATCTATACAAATAAATAAAATTGAACTGTAACGAAAATGCAATAAAAAATGACTGCCTGTCTGCTTGGTTGAGCTAATCTTCTAAACGGCTTGACTGATTTTGACGGGACTTTGCTTTGGAAGATAGCTGAAGGTCTAAGGCGTAACATAGGCTACTTCAATTTTGGAAAAAAACATAAGCGCGCGCGCCACGCGCATATGTGTAGTCTTTTTTCTTAATTTATATTTTATACTTTTCGGAACCGAATCAGTTTTGGAACTACTACGGATCATGTCCACTAGGGTCGTAGAGTCTAATCGAATCGAATCGAAAGAATTCGCCTCTTACTTATATATGTATTGTAAATCCGCCGCTAGAAAGCAATTTATTTGCTATGTAACATTTTTATTAAAAATGTAGAAAGCTAATGATAATAATAATAATACAGAGTCAATTTAAGTAATGTGTAATAATAATTAACTTTTATTTTAGACGTAGGTACATTCATAGATTAATAAAATAAAGTGTTTGTAACAATTAAACAGTAGTTTGTGAAAAATCAATTACTCGTAAATTTGAGTTTCTTCTAGATTTCCGTAAGAAAAAATAAAAAAATAAACTAGGGCACTAAAGTAGACGTTATTTAAATTGCGGCAAATAAAATTGCACGAATAAATTTGTTAAAATTGTGTAAAACAAATTAAGGTGTAATAGTAACAAAATCAAAACAACTCAAAATCGTCTAACTGTCATGCACTTTTATCGTGATTGTGTGTTCCGTTCATCATTACAATGATATCGTCAATCGTCATCAGGGTAGCGCGGCATCTCCTGCTATGCATACAACAGCGCCATCTTTTATATACGCTCCCTCCAGAAGTCTTGCTTACTTTCATCGAATATTTGTACCCATTTAACAGAATTAACGATTTCCCTCTAATGGACGTCACGAAGATTGGGTCACCGTCTGTGAAGTATATGCAAATTGTATGTCACTTCGCAATGATTAAAATAAAATTTCGTTGCAATACCAAGTCTACTTCTTTATTCGTAAATTTGGGCTCTTGCCAAAATTCTCCCTAAAACAGGGTTTGGAAAACTACACGCTAGTAAAATTGCCGTGAATAAAATTGCGCTAGTAAATTTTCTATTAACATTTTTACTGAAATTTTTCACTTATGTAAATACAAATTAAATTAATAATGTCATAATAAACGAAATGAAAAATAATATAAAAAAACTAACTGTCACGCATTTTTATTGTGCACGTGATATTCGTTTATTTGTATAATTTCACCGTTAATCATCTTCAGCGAAGCACGGCATCCTCTACTATGCAAAGAACAGCGCCACCTCTCGTATGCGCGCCCTCCACAGTTCTTGCTTAATTGCAAGGAATATTTGTACCCATGTAACAAGATCAACGATTTCCCTCTTAAAGATTTCACGAGAGTTGGTTCGCCGTCTGTAAAAGAAAAAATCATATTGATATGATATTGATATGATAATCATATATTGATATAAAATAAAAAAATCATATCACATAAAAAATAAAGTGAACACGACACCAGGTTTACTTCTTTATATGAATTTAAGCTTCCTTCAAAATCCTCCGTAACAGAGGGAAAAGAAACATATTGTAATGTCATGATTTGATTTAAAATTGTGGTAAATAAAACTGCGCTAATAAATTTATTACATCAGTTTACTTAAAATGCTAATTTAAATACAATTTAGATTATAGGTATCGTGCAAATAGAACAATTTTATCTTAAAAACAAAAACCCGACTGTTAAACTTTTTTCAGTTTTCAGCCACTATACATAGAAATTATATAGTCTATGTCACTATGACAATAGAGATAAATCCAACGACACCCCGTACGTTAAAATCTGTTAAGCCGTTTGGGCTGTAGGAAGTGCCACAAAAATGACCATATATACGCTCAGATAAATAAAGTAGGTAGATCTATCATTCCTAACAAAAAAAATGAAGCCATTTTTAAAATGGTCGGGTTATATAAGCGATTATGTGAGCGTAAATAAATTGACTGAATGAACGTACTGACAAGAAACTACGCTAGTTTTGTGTGTGTGCGTATAAATACATGAAAGTAGCGTAGTTTTTTAGCTTCACTCAAATACAAGGCGGTTAGTAATCTACCTACTTTATTTATCTGAGATATACGCTTGAAAAACATTGCCTACTGTCCTCCCTACCTATTTTATTTATCTGAGCATACGCTTGAAAAACATTACTGTCCTAACGCAGACGAGTAATAAGCTAACTGTCACGCAGTAGTATCATGGTTGTGGTTTTCGTTTTCCGTTATAATCATATCGTCAATAGTCATCAGCTCAGCGCGGCACCCTCTGGAATTGTGTGTAGAACATTGCCATCTCTTATGAGCACTGCTTCCGTGGTACTTAGTTTCTTTAGAGAAATATTTGTACCCGTTTAATACGAGCAACCAATCCCCTCTGAGGGACCTCACGAAAACTGGCCTGTGGGCTGTAAAAAACTTTTTTTATTAAAGTTCTCCAATCGCTTCTTCCTCGTAGATTTATTCACGATTTTCATCGTCGTATAGTAAGAAATGATAAAAAAAAACATTAGCCCGTAGGAATCAAGTCCACTTCCATGGTACGAGGTGTTTGCGAAACTTGTATGTCTTTTACTCTTGATTTACAACATTTTGCAAATTCCTCCGTAACAAAGATACTGGAAAAATTTACGGTTACGTCACTACGTTAGTTTTTTTTGTAAGATTGAATCTTAAAGAAATCTTTTATTTAAACTTATAAAAAGTTAACTATGAAAAGCACTATAAAAACTTGATATAAAATTGAGTTGATTCATTTATCGCATTTGTCATGATAAGTTTTGTGAATAGAAATAAAAACATAAACATATTAAGTTTCTTTATTTAAAAAAAAAATAAATATCTAAACAAATTAACAAAATCATACCGTCTGACTATATTAAACTAGGCATTTTAAGCTCATATTTTCGATTTTCCTCATAATACCAAAACATATAAATACACATACATACAAAATTTATTATTTTTCATAAACGGGTATTGTTAAAAATTGTTTTAAAATGTGTATGAGTTTAAAAGTGGCACCTTAATTTAAATGACGGTTAGATTTTATTGATTTATATAGATAAAAAACTTGAAATACAATAAATAATTTAAAATAAGTTATATTTACACCTCCTACTATGCCTCTCATTAAAACATGTCAAACATAAGGCTTTTTCACACTGAGCACATCTGGTTAGAATTTTCTTTGTTCTCTTAGCGGCGACTTTGCAATTAACCGTCATCCGTAACTTAGCATAGCATCCTACACAGCGTTTCCTAACAAATCCTTTTTCGAAAATGTGTCTTGTATCTATAAAATAACTCCTTTTGAATCCTGCAATATAATAAAACAACATTAACTATCATAATAATTGCTTGTGAAATAAGATTATGATTATGATTGTTACTAATTAATGAATACGAATTAAATAATGTAATTAATACGAAATAATATTATGGACCGGTAGTTCATGTTCGAGAGGTACTAAAGAAGAGTTAGCTCGAATTTGATAAAACTTTAAAGCGCGGTCTAATTTCTAACTAATCTAGTACACACATCTTAAACGATATCAAAACGTAGGACCTATTACTGTTACTCCACGTAAGAAATATAGATGAAGGAGGAGACCATTCAGTAATACTACTAATTAGATAAATTATTGAAAATAAACTAAACCAGGAAGAAGTTAAAAATCTCACAGGTATCTATGCCACTTTTATTTTATACTGACCACTGTGATATGTACACTCAAAAAAATAAACTTTAATGGACACAAAGCTAAACAAGACTCCTAATTCTTTGGTTACTAGCGTAGACATTCATATTACATTACAGAGTTATTATAAAAAATATATTATATATATTTCAATAATTTCGAAAAAAGTTCGGACTAGCACGGATAATAAAAAACCTAACAGGGATAGAACAAAAAGGGAAGATGTTTATAAAAGAGACAATCCCTATTGACGCAAATCATAAGGGTAATTTAATAAAGAAAGAATTTTAGTAAAGAATCAGGTAAGAAAAGTTACAGCAGAAGTAAGATTTTCCTAGTAAAATCCATAGTAAGATGAGAATAGCTTACTTCTTAGGTTACTATGTTGACGATAAAAATAGGTGTCACTATAGAAGAACCTAGTAATATTAGTAGAACCGTTATTAAATTCGAATCCTTTGAAAACTTTTTAGCATCTAGAAAGTTTCATACATATATCTACACAATTTGGCGACGATAACGACGATATCAATTAGTATAACATCAAAAAGATAAATAATTAGGTAACAAATTCTATTGCACCTCTTTCTTTGGAGCTACCCTTTTTCTATATCTTTGAAAATACAAATTATTTTTGATCGCTTTAAAAGGTGGAACGTCGTTAATAAATTTGCATCCAGAATTAACTAATTCATGTATCATATCAAAATAAATAACGCGAAGTGGAGTATCCTCGTCTCTAGCTCTTTGTGTACATTTCCTCAATTGTACCTTGATTTCGTCATCAATAGCATCTGGAGTACAGATGTGGCTTCTTTCTTTGATGATCGTTTGATTTTTGGTGACGAGGAGACCCTTGCAGAATTTCCTTTTGATGCAGACCCATACAATAGTACCGTTGATATTCGTTCGTTTCTTCTGATAACTGTAGCCGTCTCGTAAAAGATTCTCTCCTCCCCTTTGTGACGGGATAATTTTAAAGTTGTGATGGCATATCCTTTGAATAGTCGCAAAGCTGTTTGCTTCATCTGTAATCAAAAACAGAAAATTTAATATACAGAACAAAATTCCCTAGCTTTCAAAAGAAATCTTGTATTATTGCTACTCGAAGTTTAGAACTATAACTAAATAATATAGTTATGATTATCGGAAGAATAATTTTAATAAACGAAGGAATGTGAAATTAATCTTTATTGTTATAAAAACATCATATTGAAAACATGAACATTTAATAATAAGAAAACTGTAACATATTATATAATTTATGTATTTAGTATTTATGTACGTAATTCTACTTTTGCGAATGTATTCAAGTTACCTGAGTAAATATAATTATTGTGTTTGGAAGTTTGTTCAACATCGTAAAAGGGCCTAATCGAATGTGTTATGAATCATATTATCTTAAATAACTATGTGTGTATATTAATTTTTCTCAAAATTTAAGATGCAAATAATAAATAAAAACAATAATTACATTAAATTAATTTATACTGTAAAATAATATACATCGAGACTTGAAACTCGTAGGATAATCGTAAACCATTTTGCTTCGTCATGAGGGCAATGTTTTTCCAGTGTATCTATGTATTTATGTATGTCTATTTCATTGAGATCCTACAGGTCAAACGGCTTGACGGATTTTAACATACGATGTGACGTTAAATTCGTTTTAATTGTCATAGCGACATAGGATAAACAATTTTCAAATATAGTGCCTGAATACTGAAATAAAAGACATAATCAGTCGGGTTTTTTGATTTTAACATAATATTACTAGTTTAAGAGATTAGTATTAATATAATTCTAGTATCATAGCCATTATCCTGGCGAATGACAATGCCATAGTTTTCCTGAGACAATTTCATTGCCAATGGTACATAAAGATGCTTTGCATCCTCTGTTGGAGTGGGTGGAGCACCTCCAACTCCGTTTGATGGAGTTCTCGTATTGCCTGCTCTCCTTAACACAGTATCTGTACCCTGATAGAAAGATCAACGGTTTGCCGCGGGTTGATTGCATGAAAACAGGCTCATCTGAAATTAAACGTAAGGTAACTTTGTTTATTTTGTTATTCTTAATTTGTTATTAAAAATTACTTTCACCAATCCTCCAAACTATTCTTATTGCAAATATGTATGTCCGATGCACAGACGCGCGATTTTTTATTTTTATTACATGAATAGATTTAAATAGCATCATCTTATGTTGTTTAAAATCGTATCATAAAATGAAAATTAATAATATTATTATTACAACTAAATTTTTTGCAATAATCTTATTTTATCAAATGATTATTTAATAAAACACGAAAAATAAACATTCATTTTAATATAATTTAAATATACATATAGCTCTGCAACAATAAAGATGTAATCTACTACATCAAATATAGTAATAATATTTTTATTAAAATAACAAATATTTCTGAATTGAGTGCACAGACACCCAATTAATATTCCACGGTTGGGTATAGGCTTTTTACCCGCCGTTTTCTCAGA
>DWPV01006642.1:0-11361 GCA_018251915.1 Urbanus proteus proteus
TCGTCAAATTAGAGAAATGTAATGTATGTGCTCTATTCACTGCGTACGTCACCCGACTGCGGCGGGTCTAGTGAAATTCGCTGATTAAAAGGCAAACACAGGTTCGCGCAGCTGAAGTATGGAGCGGCCATATCTATGGTATGTATCTATGATCTAATCAATAAAGACAAAAAGTCGACGGAGATTTTCAGGATCATATTTTTTTTGTAATAATAAAAAACGCAAAAGCCGTATTTAATATTTCGTCAACATGCGTAAAGCTCTTAATAAGTAAACAGCAGGGAACTAGCTTTAAGAACAAAGAAATAACCCCTTTTGTAGTCACAGCCAGAATGACCACTCGAGCACCGAGTCAAATTGTCAAAGCAGTTTTAGTGCAAGCGACTTTAAAGCACCCTTTAATTGTGTGAAAATAACTTGTCACAAGCGTAAAAGCTTCAGAATTCCTTGTCGCAATGCACGTATTAAGTGAATTCATTGTTTATTTCAAAATTAATTGGCTGATTTATAATAAATAATTGTTACTTTGATAAAATACTAACATAAAAGTCACTTTGTCATATCGTGTTTACGTTTTCAGTGATTCTTTTTATTATTTCGAAACCTACTGGAAAACAAGCTAAAATGTATTTTAATGACAATAAAATGTTTGTTAGTTTATTGACCACAATGAAGTGACTAATTTAACAGGTAATTTATTTATATGCATAATTAATTTATATGCACGTAAAGCAGTGAACAATAGGTTTGACACATTTGTTTGTATATTAAATACCTTTATAATTATTTAGACTGGGGTGATATCGTGTAACAATTCTTGCGTTTCGGTGGTGGGTGTGAATTTGACCGACTAACATTTGAGTTGTTAGCTCTATGGAGAAAAAACGTCTGTGATCGACATCAGGTAATGTCTCGGTTTTATATGAAGTAGGAGATATCTATGTGTACTGACCTTTAACATCACATAGAATGCATGCTAGAATTTTACGTCTATATAAAAAAAATTAAAAACAAGACTGCGATTACCTTTTTTTTAAGTTAGTTTTTTATAGATCTTTAATTTTATCTCTTACTAAGTAAACAGAAAGAACATGCAACAATATGCTAACATCGCATTTCTTTATAAGTTTATAAACTTTCAACTGAAAAAGCTGCTAAAAGTTTCTTGTTTAAGTAATATAAAAGGACGACAATGATCACTTAGGAATTGTTATTAAGTCTCTCGTTTCCCTGCTGTCCCATGCGGTCTTAAAATGTGGTTGGTAAATGGCATAACGGTATTAGACACACTAGAATCTTCGTAGCAGTGTAGGTACTGTGTACTTCATCGTGTTAAATTGATCTAAAACAAACAGTACAATAAGTGAAACTTGTACGAAGTGTTTCAACTCAGTCCTCAGGTGCAGCAACGCATCTGTAGGCAACCTCAGGTAAGATTGAACTTATTCGAGCTGATTACCGACATTCATGGTTAGTAGTGGTCACTTATCTAAAGAAAGAACTCATGCTTATTTGCTTATTTATTATTATAAAAAATAAGGGACGAAGAAAATAAGTCCAGAAGATTGACAGCACCGTTCCCATGTATTATCAACACCTACTGCGGTCACAAACTCGCATACCAGCCGAGGTGCCTATTAACAAAAACCCTCATTACGGGAGGCCCATCCAGCTGTGGATTTCAAAAGACTGGATCAAAATTGAGAACGTTATCAAGTGGTAATTGTTACTCAAACGCAACTAATCGTTCATTGATAAAATTGTCATGCCATCGCGTGATCGCGTGCCGTTCGATTTTCGTGTAAGGCTGATATACTCATATGCCGACACGCAAAAACTACGAGATTATGTTGCTGATAGTGTTGGAGCGTTTACCGAGTGTATAGTCTTTTATAAAAGGTAGTAGAACAGTATGTGGTTCGACTCCGGCGGCACCACCGTCACACCTATTTCTAACTCATGACGGCAGTATTAAGCACTGCTATGTTTTGGCTTGAAGCGTGTGGTAAGGGAGACATACTTATCCGAGGCGTACCAACTCAGTCCTCAGGGAAAGCGAAGCATTTGCGGCCGACCTCAATTAAGACTGTTATCTGGGGTTGATAACAAATGTCCATGGGCGGCAGTGGCCACTTACAATTAGATGGACAATATTTTGCAATATTTTGACAGATACAATGCAATATTTTGACAGATACGATCGGTGTCAGTACATTGTCATTTACGTACATTGTATAGCAGAATAATATCTTATAGCAATGTTTATACTTATATATCATTTTACTAAATCAAAACGCTGCTTTGCTATCTACTTCTTATAAATGGACTTGCAATATATACGAATAAGAAAAAATAATAATAATACTCTTATGTGAAAGAGTATGACTTAGTAGCAAAGATAAATTTGATATATTTCATTGAATACTGCGGTTTTAACGGTATTACCATAAAAAAATGAAATTACATTTTGCTTTGACCAATGATTCCTGAAATCGCGTATTAGGATTTAACGAGTTTGTTGACGGAAGTAATTAAAAATGCAGTCGCAAAGGAATATTCCATTTTTAATCCAAATGGAAGGATGGCAGTTGAAAAACGACCAAGCACTGCATAGCAACTCGGTCGTCATCTGCGTTTATGTTTTTTTGGTTGCACAGCAAGTCACCAGCTCGTTATGTTATAGAACGAATGTACGATTTAAAGGATTTTACAATTTTATTTTATAATGTTTCATAGCTTTGCTGGATTCTGTTTGAAAAATCTTAGGTGCAGAAACATATCAGTGCATTGGACACTTTTTTCATGATCAGTGATTGTTTGTGTTTGTGTTCTTGTGTTTATTTATATATATTCAAACACATTATATCTTTAGGAGGAGCATATATATATAAGCCGTCGATTTTGGCTGTCGTTATTAGATCGTCAAATGTTTACATTTGAGCATTTTGAACTCGTTCGAGAAGGGTAGGGCACTAAGCCGTACTTTTCATTAATCCGTATCAGACTAACATGACATCATGTAATTATCCAGTTATTCAACAGTTGTGGCGGCTAAAATATATGCAGTGAGCGAAAAATGTTAAAGTTATCCATTTCTCGTATCTATAAAGTATTATAAAAAAATAAGAGTATTTTCTTATCTCGCGGGTTTTCCCGCGTGCGGTATTCTTGAACTTTAGAATCTTATTAGTTTCCTTTCCGTTTTATAGATACTTTTCCTGTCACGTAAGCAGACAGCCGCGAAAAGCCTGCAATGGGTTGATTCACTATCCGGTTACTATATGTCCATCTGGGATTGCAGTGTTTGCTACTTCTATCCCATAAAAAGAAATAAGCCCGCGTGAGACGTAATGGCCGCTTAGCCCGTCTCCTGAGAGAAGTACCTTCCTAGAGAAAACCAGATCATTATGAGAATACTATATTGTTTTTATAAAATTGAGGTAGCAAACGAGTTTGCAGCCCACCTGATGGTAAGTGGCCACTGCCGTCCATGGACATGTGTAATCAACCCCAGATAAGATCACTGTCTTACCTGAGATTGATCACAGGTGCCTTGCTACCCTAAGGACTAAACTGAAACGCCTCAGATAAGTGTGTCTTCCTAACCACACCCTTCAAACCAGACCACAGCAGAGCTTAACATTGCCACTACTATGCAGGTAGGTGTAGCAGTGGTGCCACCGCTGTGGAACAACAATTGTTCTATCACCTTCAAAGTGTATACTTATATGCACACGAATATGCTTGTGCAGAATTTAATTTAACGGTGCGCAAGGAAAGTGGACATTTCTGTACAGTGATTATATTAAGCGCTTCGCAAAGCAATTATTTACATTGCTACATGCGATTTTGTTGCAACCTGTGAATTCACATAGTTTCACGGGCTTAGGAATGAAATGAAACCATCTTGGAGTGCATATTATGCTTTTGTGATCACTGTTTTGAATTCACGCTCTTGTAATTTATTTAACAAACTAAGTCAGTAACATATTAATAATAAAATTAGCTTTTTAAATATTTAACTTTATGTTAGTTTTAGTATTTGTTGTTATAGCGGTTAAAAGAAAACACATTTTGTGAACATTTTAAGTTTGTAGCTTAAGTTACGGTTTAAGAGATAGAGCCCTATGATAGACGGACGGACAGCCGGACAGACGGACAGACAGCGGAGGCTTAGTAATATGGTTCCGTTTATACCCTTTGGGTACGGAACCCTAATAAAACAGAGTTTATTTATCTATGAGTTTTATGTTACTGTCGTTACTGCTGGATATATTATTACCGCTACCACGGTCCTCCACTGTTGTTTCGTAAAAAAAAACAATGAATGGTACCTACTAGTATTGGTTGTTAAGCTACGTGTCAGAAGTTGTTAAATCTTACACCAATATAATAAAAACGCTTTGTAAAAATTACTTTTTATAAAAGAAAATGTTTGTAGCTGTTATATATAAAAGACGGGTACTAGAATACTGATTGTTACTTAGATTTCTCTTGGTGTTTGACAAAGTAGCACTCAGTAATAAATTGTTAGCTAATCTCGTAACATACTCGAGCTTTTAAATAGCCTCAGGCGCCTGTTTCGACGCCCAACGAAAAAGAGGGAGTGATTATATGCATTGCCAAGACATCGGCGTATAAATTCTAATAAAATGTTGTATCTTATGATAATTTACGTGTTAATACTTGCGAAATTGTTGCTTTGATAAGAGAATGGTAGATTAAAATTTGAAACAACTATTAAAGGAACTGCCTGTTTAGGACTAGGTGCCTACAAAATGGTGTATCTATATTCTAAATCAATAGTTTGAGAGCTTCAATTTATTTTACAAACCAAAAACAGATAGTTTAGTGGTTGATTTCAAATTTAAAAAGATCTGTACAACATAAAATTTTGAATTCAGAAGTAGACTAAAAGATACGAAAAGTGGCTAATTGAAACATGATCACGGAACGAGACAGAAACATAAAATAATATTAAATGCATCAAACAAGTACAATCGTAATAACCTTAGGCTTAACGGCATTGCACCATGAAATATATCGTTTACAAGCTGAGCAAGGGTGTTAGGGGAGCAAATGGTAGTATTAATTAAGCTTAAGTCGTATGGCGTAATATTAAAATTTTACCTGCGCATGGTGAGGCGGGGTAGATCAGATGGACGACCTACATGGACGGCGTCCTACCTGCGGAAATAATACATATATTAGCATTAGTATTATATTAGTACACTTATCTACATACTAGTTTAGAATATAAAAGGCTTTACAGTGATTGACGGAAAACACAAAACGAATCAAAAATTAAATTTTACACATTTCAATCATCACTATCATTATATAGTATAAAAGAAAGTCGCTTTCCGCTGTCTGTCTCTGTATACTCGTATGCTTTGATCTTTAAAACTACGCTATGGATTTTAATGCGCTTTTCTTTAAATAAGTTATAAAGAAGAGAAGCGTACGAAGCCGCGGGCAAAATCTAGTGTTAAATGTACTTAATACATAATCCCAGTATGTAAAGTATTTTTGTATTCAACATCCCCGAAAAAAATCCTTTAATATGGAAATACAAACATAGGTATTACCCAAATCACTATAACAATATAAATATAATGAAAACGACAATATAAAAGCAAAAATATAAAGAACTTTACTCAAAGAACAAATTACTCAGTAATTTAAATTCTGTGGTTTAATCGATTACACAAACGGAAATCTGTTAAAAGTCAGAAAATTAAATAACCATTGGTACTTCACATTTCGTTTATCTGCGTTGAATATGCATTTAAGGTATTATTTACGTTAAAAGCTTGTTCATTTGGCTATCTTTAAAATGATTATTTTGATGTAATACGTAAATAATGTAACAACTTTTTACTTGAAGATGGTTGTCCCTTCGTTGGATTTCAGACGCACCAAGTGACATCTAGTTCTGTTCAAGAGTTGGTGGAAATACTTATTGCAAAGATACCTTGCCACTTCCTGATCGATTTCAGGTAAGATTGCAATCCTGTATGGGATTGATTAAGGATGCCGATGAGCTGTACTAGACAGTTTAAGGTTGGTAAAACACCTTGTGGTTCAACTCCGACGGCACCACCGCCACCACCTATTTATACCTTATAACGACAGTGTTAAGCTCTGCTGTGTTCTAGCTTGAAGGGTGTAGCCAGGGAAACAGACTCATATAAGGCGTTCCGACTTAGTCCTCAGAGGTACCAACGCGTTTGTGACCAACCTTGGGTAAGACCTACCTTACCTTACCTTATTCTTACCTAGGGTTTCTATATAATTGTATTTTATAAAAAAAAAAACTAAATATTCATCTAACGACATGATTTTTCGCAAGTTCTATGCTGTAAAATTTTTATCGGAGTTGAATATAGTTAGTTTCTTCAATCCTTAAACTTATTAGTGAGAGTTATTACGAGTTAGGCGTTTCGGACCAGACCATTGTAAACTTTTACATTAAAAGATTAGGTATTCCTTTTTGGAATTGATATAGGTCGTTAATGGAACGTGATTAATTAAAATTAAAATTAAACATGAGCTTTTGAGTAGCCATATCACAGTCATAGGTATACAAAAAATGTTATGAAGCAAACGTAAGGAAATGCAGAACACGCGTAGATGCAAAGCAAATTGCCAGCTTAATGATTGCTTATGTCGGAAATTAAATTGCATTTGAATTCAATTAGCGGTAGGTAATGTACGAGTAGCTCTGAAAGCGAGATCGCGAGTGGCAATGTTTATCCACAACCTATGTACGTAATGGTTTGTCTTCACGCGTTTGGCAGAGATATAATTAAATGTTGATATACATGAAACATACGAGCAGACCGGTTTTGTCAACTTAAACTTGGTGTTTTAAAAAAATCGTTTAACTTTTTAACGTCATGTTTTAACGTCATCCAGAAAATAAATGTAAATTATGACGTTATATTGTGCTCATAGCTGTTATTTTAAATGCGCTATACCGAACCTGTAGCCTGATGGTTAGCTCGTAGCAAGTTACGAGCGACTCCGGGAAGTTTTGAATTTTGAAAACCTTGACATCCATTTTTGAATACATTTCAAAGATAATTTAAACATAGTATCAGATCTTTTTTAAGTTAACGCTTTTTCAACATGAAACGTATTTTGTCAACCATATCTATAAAGATATGGTAGACAAAATACCTGCCAAATAGAAACTCACCCAATCACAAAATACCAACGTAATAAATAGTTTAGAAAGAAGAATTTATAATTTAATCAATCCAATATATTAAAGATGCTTTTTTAAATTTTTTTAGATTAATTTTACCCACGATTTTGTCTGTGTTGTGTTAACTCTGTATCTGTGTATTAAGTCTGTCTGAGTCTAAGATCGCTAGAGACGCTCCTCTTACAAGGAAAATAATGCTGTTAATATTGAGTCTGTATATCGTTTCAGAAGCATACACTAGGCCAAGGCACATAATATTTTACAACACACGCTCCTAAGGGATTTGTTCCCGGAACTTCGTAGCAACAAAAGTAAATCAGAGGCTGAAAATTATTCGCTACTACCTAACTCATAAAAGAAGCAATAATGGGAAGTATATTAATAAAATACGGAAATAAAAATGACTTACGAGTATAACTAATATGTTTTTCATTCTAACTAAACGTGTCTGAATAGCAAAATTCTATTTTTGAAACAATATGTTTCAAAATTAACCGTAACAACTTAAACTTACTACAGAAAACTTAGTGAGTATTTTTAGGATTTCACACCAAAAATTAGTTGTTCACTTTTTTCTTACTATCAAAATTACAACCGACACCCATGATCTCTACGAAAAATATAATACTAGTTAGTTTTCTTTCATAATGAATAAAACAACTGAAATATAA
Organism: Urbanus proteus proteus; assembly: GCA_018251915.1. Classification (NCBI taxonomy): domain Eukaryota; kingdom Metazoa; phylum Arthropoda; class Insecta; order Lepidoptera; family Hesperiidae; genus Urbanus; species Urbanus proteus. Next base: position 7,882 of record DWPV01006642.1, read on the forward strand.
AGTACCTTACCAAGTACCCAGCCTGTAAACAGATGCAGGAAGGAACGCAAAGTTTGCCAAAGTAACCTAACTTACTAACTCTACAATGTAAATATCGAACATTTCGGACGCCGTGACCTACTGCGGTATCCTCGTCACACAAACCCCCTACTGCACACGTACATATAAATTGAATAAGAGATGTTACAAAAGGAATATTTTATTTTTCCTCATCGCAGGAGCCAGTTGGTGAAATCACTTGAATTCGAACAATCTTCCGATAGAACAATAAAGCATAAAAATCTTATTCCATACCAAAAATGTTATATATTAATTACCGTAATAAAAAAAAATCCTCATTGAAATTTTAATGAAAATCTTAAAAAGGGTAATATTAATTAAGAATAATTATTAAGAATATTAGGTTAACATTATTTTTAAATTGCATTGTATTTGACACTTTTGTATCATGGTAACTTATGTTTTTATCAATAAAGGTAAAAAAAATTATTATTTAGTAGAAATTTTAACATTTCTTTCTACTAAAAATAGATGTAGAATGCACGTGCATATACATGAATACGTATTTAATTAATGATACATCTGAAACGATTGCGGCTATGTCCATGATTTAAATTCTTCGAGCATACATTAATTAAATAAATGTAGTTAACGTCAAAGGCACTAAGCCTCTTTGACGGTAACTTACTAACTTTTACTAAGTTTTAAGTTTCCTTAATAAGTCTATGTAGTTCAACAATGTTCTTAGTTTTCTCTCCTAAGTCCGTTTAAACTTTCCCTATACAAGTAGTGTCAAGAAGTTCTGGTATTTCTTAAAATGAGTATTATTGTCCACTATGAAAAGGACCATCACTCATCAGGATAATCATTTCCGCTCGACAAAAAAATGTTCTTAATCTGTTACGAATGAGATTTTGTTTTATAAGAATTATCTCGCCATCAATACCCATGTAACGTATAATAAAAAATAACACTAAACAAGATGTATTAAGACTCGGGTAATGTAACATAAAACCTATATTAACAAGACTTTCTAACTTAATCCATCGATCTGGATAAACCTTGTCATACCGTGAGAGGATCGGTACCTAATGTCAAGATTCTTGGACCTAACGATGTTTACAAATCTATTTCAATTATAAGATTGTAATTGTCGGTTATATTTTCATAACTTTTCCTTTCATTTTCATCCCTAAAGGGACGAAATCTCCAATACTGTTAAAGTTATTTGACATTTATATTAAGGTAAATAAAACTCAATAAATGGTAATTTGTATTTTCAAAGAGCTTATAAGAAAATTATCGTAAAATTATTTCTGTAATTTCTCAAAAAAGTTAAATAAGACACACTCAGTTTACAATACGTACGGGACATACCACAAATAGAATTGAGAAAGAAAAGTAATTTCGGGAGTGTTAAAAAATTACATAATCCGTACGACAGAACCACGACCTATTTTTAACAGATTGAAATCAAAATTGGCACAAAAGACTATTGGACTAAAAACCCGGTCAATCTAATTTACCCGTATGGGTCAATCGCGAAAGTCTATCTTTAGTAATAAAAAAGTACAATATTTGGTTTGGCTAGATTCGTTTAATACTGATCTATTTAAAAGAAATTCTCATTTAATATTAATTTATTCATATTAATACTTAATGACAATTTACTTGGGTACTAATTTTACTTTATTTTTGTATATTGCCGTAGATAATACTAGGTATCGTGGGGTCATTAATGTAACACAATGTACATTATTAAAGATTATTTTCCACATGCTAATGTTTGTTTTTTTTTGTTGTCGATGAGGAAACCTTTAAAAGGTAGGTACCCCACGCCTTAGGAGCGACTACCTACACGATTAGCTGTATACTTACTCGATTGGTTAAAAATGGGAATCCAGATGGAATTAACTTTTAGCTTGTTAGAGTTACCTACTAACATAACACTATATTTAAACGAAATTAGAATTATGTTACTGAAACAAAAGTTACATTCTACGAGGAATGTTTGGAAAACCCCTGTATAAATCACGGAGACAAAATATATTAAATAATTTTGCTATAAATAATGACCCAGGCGCTTGCAGTATTTTTATTCATAATATAGTCCTTTGTTTAAAAAGAATAGTTTTATATGGTGCAAGTAGTAGCAAAATATACCTATATAGTTAGCCTGATGGTAATTTGTTACTTTAGTCCATGAATATGTCCAATGAAATCGAAATTCGAAAGGTTAAGTCGACAAGAACTACTTTAAAATCAAAATAACGTCGTATAACAATATTAACTAGGACTTAAGACGTGATTGAAAATGCGACGACGTTGAAACTAGCCATGAGGGTAACTTATAACCATGAGAGTAACTTAATTTAGGACTGCATAATAGTGAAAGGCAAGTCAATTTATGCACAACGATTATCCGGTTAGCACATCCACGCATGAACTTGCGTCGTGCCCCACAACTGTCAGTTACGTTAGGAGAGTTACAAAATTCTTAATTGTTATACCTAAATGCGAATGGCCATTTATTTGTTCGTTTGTAACGCCTTAACTACTCGAATGTTCGTATGATTTTTTCACACCCATTGTCAGGAGTTCAGACAAGGACACAGATGACATTACATCCGGAAAAAGTAGTATTTTTTTAGTAATTATAATCCTAAGGCTTTCTAATTATTATAAAATAATGGGATTGTCCATTTATTTGTTTATATGTATGTTTGTTTGTAACGCCTCCACGCTTCAACTACTTAACCAAACGTTATCAAATTTTGCACCCACATTGCCAGGGGTCCGGAAAAGCACATATAGTACCTTACACCCCGAAAAAAAATACTAATCCCGAGGGATAGATATGTAACTTTTATACCTACGGCCTCTTGATATGAGTTAATTGAATTTATATTGTACCTGAAGCATACAATCGTTTTAAATTAAATATATCATATTATATTCTTACTGTTATAAGTACATGTACACATTAACGCGAGCGAGGCCGGGTGTTAAAACTAGTAATGTTACGAAACTTACACTTCACCATTTTACTGTGCATATAAACTTTTTAACGACATGCGGCAGCGATGTGCGGGTTAGCGGATCCATTTTTAAATTAAACTACATATCTAACTCTAAAAACTTTCGCGAACAAATTAACTCGGTCTGTTTTGTTACAAAGGCCTAGTCTAAATGTTTGAGTGAAATAAGCTGAATAATTATAACGCCCACTAAAATTGTGTGAGTGTAAATTATATTTTATTAAGAAAGCCTGTTAAGCATGACATATAGCAAATTACTAACAACAAAGTTATATATTCCACCATTTAGGTATCAGATTTTCATATTGAAACTTTCAAACTAGTATTGAAAGCTTCAAGACCAAGTAAACCATTTGATAAAAATAAACAATATGCAATATAACAGCAAAGCAGCTAAAGCACTATGAGTGTAAATATTAACGTTAACCCAAAGCAATAAGAC
>DWPV01006643.1:0-11359 GCA_018251915.1 Urbanus proteus proteus
CCTAGGGACAGTAATTTGGATGCGGTTTTTTATATTTAATTTTAAAATATAATTATGTAGTTTTTTACCTTTTTTAACTTATATTAATTGTAAAATTTATTTTAATTTTAATTGTCTCTGTTGTATTAATAGTTTAATTGTTTTTTTTTAAACGTTTAAAGAGCTTTTTACTTAGTTGCAAGAGTTAATCCGTACATACTTAGTAATAAGTTAATAAAATATTGTAATAAAATACCATAGAAGCGGGTGCCACGGTTACGCGTAAGGAAGTTATAAATAACTTTTATAGAATATTTTAATGTCTGCAAACATTATTATTAGGTTCTTTTATAGGAACATAATATTTCTGACAGCGGCAGTAAAGAAGGAAGCACGTAATCGTTATTAAATGAGTTGTTATCACCACATTTAACTTTATGGAAATCAACGCCATCTAGCGGTAAAACTATGTTTTGCGCTTTCAAAATTAGTTGCAATTTTTTATATCTAGATACGTATAGAAAATCGCCTCCAACTCTCGACTCCATTCTAAAGTGCTTTTTAGTAAATCAGTTACGGTCTAAGTTCGAAAATAATTTAACTAAAGACTAATTAAATTCCTAAATTGATTTCATATGTATGAGTACAACTTACAATGATTTTTGAAATTATTTTTGCAGATATTTAAATTCCGTTACATGGATCGCGGTCAGGGCAGAACTACGGTGGTAGGGAGAGCTCATTGACAAGTACTAGCGGCAGACTAACCTATCTTTGCCTAATTAGTATTTTTTACGCAGCACTTACTGTATCTTTACGCTCTTATGTACTGTTACACAGCACTTGTATCTTTACCCTCTGAACTATGTATTGTATGTGATTCATATAAATTAAGTCTAAAATCTCGAAATAAAATAGTGTTTAGTGAGAAGATGTCCGCCAAGTTAACCAAGTTTGGATTAGTAGACTTTAGTATTCATGATGACTAGCTAAACCCCGCGGTTTCACCCGCGTTTAAAAAGTTAAAAAGAATAAATATTTAAACATCAATGTCAACCCGCTCTCCCGCGAGCGCGCGCTAATGGATTTTTCGAAAATTAAAGTAGCCAATGTTACGCCTTAGACCTTCAGCTATCTTTTAGTGAAAGTCCCATCAAAATAGGTCCAACCGTTTAGAAGATTAGCTCATCCAAACAGACAGACAGACAGACAAACATTTTTTTAATTGCATTTTCGTTATAGGTATCGTGTATACTTTCATATGCATTGAGTAAAAAAATGTTATTTTGAAATCACAAACAGACACTTCAATTTTATTTATTTGTATAGATGTATAGATGTTAATATATTGTAGTTAAGTTCTTGCTGTCCTACTAAAAGGCAGTATTTGGCACGAAAGGTTGATAGGCTTCACACGTCTGAGAATATTAAAAGTAAAACTCACTTATAGGAGTTATAGGTAGGTAACTAAGTCACACTGGGTACAATATTTTTTTGTTATTAAAGTAACAACTAATTTTGTAATAGACACGTTTTTGAAAAATTCGCCTGGGATTGAGTCTGGACTACTTTTGGTCTATCACTGTTCATTGGCCATTAATGGCGTCGTTTCAATCCGTTATAGTGACCGGTAGTTACGATCAAATGTCTTAATAAAAGTTAAAGTAAAAGTTTACGTAATTTCGTTTAGTAAATTTATTTTAGTTCACCCAATATCCGCCTAATTTTGAACTTAATCGGCGCTAGTGTCGCCGTAATTCAAATCCTAATCAGGCGGAATTGGTGTCGTGAGTACCCCTACAGTGGCGTTCCAGAATTTTTGTTCAGGGAGGGGGAGGAAGAGGTTAATGAGGTCGTTCTCGATCTCGATGTCGAGAAGTCTCGTAGAATAATAAAGAAAAAAGGTTCGTGATTTAAAAAGCAGGCATTTTTTATCTGCAACATCGTGCCTTAGAAGTGGTGGCATACAACGTTAAATGATGTTGCAAATTAAAAAAAAAAACATTTTAAACGGTTTTACACCAACGCGAATATTACATCAAGTGACCTTAATTCTTATCAACTGCAAAGTTAAGGTCACGTTACAAAGTAGTTAGGTAATGACAGTTTTAATGTTTAGTTGCAATTGGTTACTCGATATCTAGAAAGTAAATACCTATAATAGATAATCTAACAATCCTTTCACTATTAGAGACCTACATTATTTCGTGAAGTGGAAAGTCTATAGAATTTAATACAATATCTACGAAAAAGAAGCGTGGCATAACCACTCAGCTGTTATTATTTTTATTTTTTGCAAGAGTCAATATTTCTCTATCTATCAATGCTTATCTTGTTTAACTGTATAATGAGCCCAAAATATGAAACTTTACTAGGAATTATGAATGCTGACATTTATCGCAATTATATTGATCCTTCTAGAATTTGACATACAAAACTATTCCGCCTAAAAAAGTAAAAATATGCACATTTGAATTGCACGCTTGCGGTTAGCAAAATGTTTATACGAATAGCCTGTTTAGATTCTTACCTGTGAGTTCAAACGCCTCTTCGAAACTCAATTCATTCTTTTTCAATAAAGTGTCGGCTTCGCCGGGTTTAACCTCAGTTCTTTCCACATCAGTATTATTCACTTCTGACGCCATTGTTGTATTCTAAAATACGTAAATCTTCAATTCAACTACAACATTATACGCTGACACGATTTAACTCTATTTTACAAGCAAAACCACAAGGTATAAAATTTACACGGTTAAGAAATCGAAGCTTATCAATAGAATTTCACTTGCTTTCAAAACGTGTCCACACAATATTTAAACATTACTTCTCTTTGAACATGTTTTGAAATTGGAACGAATCACGATATTTTTAGCGCGGGAAAGTAAAAGCTATGTCACCGCGCCGACCACCGTGCCCTTCAAACCACGCGGGAACACTGAATGAAATTCAACTCACTCGAGTTAAAATGAACGAACGAAATAATCACCACGTGTTAAATGTGTACTACAAAAAGTGTAACTGTAAACACACGGATTAATAAACAGGAATACTCTGGAGTTACTAATAGGCATAAAATTCCGTATGACATGAATACAGTAATAATAAGCTCATAATGGTTTTAGTCTTGAATTAAACACAACTGTATATTGTGTTGTATGGACAACTGCATTTTATTCTTGAAGCTATGTTAACATAGCTTTGTTACATACACCTGTCGTATATTGTAGTTTTCTTAATATATTATTATATTTTCATGCTTATTTTAGCGACCTACCTATCAATGTGCTGACAAATAAAAGGCGAACGTTCAATCAACCATGGTAGGTACGAGTAAATATTCTTATCATTCAAATTCAATGACATTGAACTATTAATCTCATTGTTCAAATCAGTTGTTTTATGTAATAAACACATCATTCGGTACTAGTAATGACACTTATGACGCGTTTGCAACATAAACTTTTCTAGAATTGTGATTTAATTTGATTGCAAAATAATTGATTGCAAAAAGGTTTTTGGAATTGTGATTAGCAATTAAAATATCAACTTTTGAAAACATTACTTTTAGAAATGTAATTTCTTACATAGTGTAGGTAATTCCTGTATTGAATTACAATATACTATGTTACCACGTTCAGTGACATAAATAGTTATTTAGATACCTACAATGTTATCAAAAAGAGTAAATGTTGGTTACATTTACAATCAGGTACCTACGTGATAGCATTTAACTTACGGAAATCAGAGGCAACTACGGCAACTTGTCCTGACATTATAATATACTGTTTAATAAATGTTTATGTCATTTGCATTACGTGCCACGTAAAAGTTAAACTAACTAACCCAATCTAACCTACCCGAGGTAAAGCGTTAGCCGCATAAAACCTGTCGTCCAGAAAATTAGAAGCTGGAATATAAAAATCGACGAAAAAACATACCAGTGCCTTGCGATGTCTTCTCTAGTAGGTAGTTTACTATCTAGATAATATGTCAATAATTATTGGTAAGCAAAAGTTACAGTATTGAATACAACAAAAATCAATCAAAATAAGTCAACAAAAGCAAATACACTTTTTCATCTTTATAAAATTATTCGTAGATAAGTCTTGCATAAATGCAATCTTATTAAATTCCTCTGCTGAAGTATCCTAACAAAAAGACTTACAGATGGTAAATTTTTACAACTTTATATAGATCTCCGAAGTTAAATACCAAGTCCGAGATACGTCCCGTATCATTTGCACTTTACGTAGGATATCGTTCACCGGTCAGTAATAGTTCATTCATAAGAGAAAGAAAAATAAAAAAATGCCATTGATATAAATATTATGTCGACATGTCGATATTATTATATTAGGTACATAGTATTTCAATGAATAGTTATATTTTGATTTATTTTTTATGTTTACACTTAAAGTTTCATTGTGCCTGCGAGAATAGTCGACTAACGAAAAATGACCTATCAAATCCGTTGAAGCAAGTCTAATAAAATCTTAAGATTATAACGATATATTGATATATAATCAAAGCTTATATCTAAAAAATGTGTGAAGTTAATAACATAATTATTTCCTTTCCAACCTTACAATTTCATATCCTGAAGTAAGTAAATGAAGAGATGCGTTAAGTAGGTCATCTTTCATGGTTAATTCATCCAATTCGAACCGGACGTATGGTGGTAATTTTCTATTGCCTATATCCGAAGTGTGCCGGAAATCATTAATTAATTACGGCCTAGGATGTTTTTATTAAGTTATTAAATGCTTGATCGGTTCTTAGGACGGAAGAATTGGTAGATTGGAAGTAATTTAAAGACGAAAGGCGGTTGGGCTATGGGTCGATGGCGGTTGGATGGCAGTCAATACACCGTAGGTTTTGTATATTGATAAGAATATTACTACTACGAATACTATATGTATATGTGTAGATGTATTGTAATTTGATATGACAGTCGGGTGAAAATATGGATCAATTATTATTCGTCATTATTTGCAGTTTCTTTTGTTTTATGCACTTCATTTTTCATTCCTTAAAATATGACCACGAACACGGCGGATCCAGATAAAATGAGCTAAGCCATGAATCCTAGAACAAGAGGTTTATCAATTTCTGACAATTAGCCTCTATTAAAATATAAATGCGCCTTGTAATTTACAAAGCAAAGTTTTCTTATAGAAAGAACAGATTAATTATTTAGTTCCAGACACGCGTTCTGTTACATAATTGTATGAGTATAAGAAGTATGATGTTATAAACATAATTGTACACTTGTTATTCCAGTTCACATAAAGGAATAAATTGTTTATTTGTAACATCTTTTCTTTTTCAAGAGAAGCATTATTTATATTTTGAATGTCTACGATATATTCTCTGCCGTCCATTGATTTATATTGAAATCGTACTTGGTATAAGAGGCCTATTGGATATCGAGGTCAGATAGGCTTTTAGTTTTTTCTTAATATTTTAAGTAACCGTTGAATTGTTTGAATGATTTATGCAGAGCTTAGCCGTAAGGTCCTAAATATCTTCAAACATGAGAGTCCAAAGTTCAAGTCATCCAGGGGAGCGCGAGACAGTTCTCTTCCTGAAGATCCCCCTAAGATCTATGACGGTGGCGACAGTAACCACTTAATCCCATAAAACAGAAGTACGTATAGGGGTACAACTTAAGGAAAATATTAACTTGTCAACTAGATAGGTACTATCCATAATTTTGATGCAACTATGCGTTAGGTATACCACGCCGTCATTTGTGACGATAGTAAAGTTTTCCTTATGCATAGATATGCGTAGATTGATGGGATTCTAGTGCACGGGCGATTCCAAGTCATAGTATTTGAAACTCGTTTTATTTATCAATATCCCGGTAAGATAATAATCTCAGTACAATTTTCCTATAAAATAAAAAGAAGTATGAATTAACTGCCATTATTTTTTATGAGTGCGACAAGTCAACTGACTTGTAAGTGTAACTAACTTCTACTTTACTGGTTGTGAAATATGTGTATATTTCAGTATTAATTAATTAAAGTAATTATTTTATTGTTTGACAAGTTTGATTAACAAGTTTCCTAAAACCGATTTGAAACATTTTAATAATTTTCGACGGATTTCAAGGACCTAAGTTTAAAATTTCATAAAACGAAGAAATACCTATAACGGTAAGTTTTTTTAAACTTAATATAAGATAGTATTTCTTTACGGCTTTAGCCGGTTAAACGTCTTTTAAGCAAAAATCTCTGTATAAAAGTTTTTCGTGTGAAAGTTCTTACAAAAAGCTCCATCTACAATATTTTGTAGATGGTTAATCGAATTCAAAGAAAAAAAACCTGCATTTTTTTCTTTGAATTTGATTATTAAATGACTCTTAACACATAGGTATGTTGGTACAATAAATACAGTAGGTACCTATCTGTGTTATATTTAATTGATTGTGATTGACGTATAAATCAACACATTCACTTAAAACATTAAAATTGATTATCATCTGAAAAATGTGTTTTAAGTGTCTGATTGGCAATTAACCTTTAAAAAATATGAGTAGATGAGGTAAGATGGAGTAAGATCGGTGCTGGGGTAAACAATGAATGAAACTGTAGGCTAATCTAGCCTCATTTTAAATCATACGGTATCAAACTGTTATTATTATATATATGATACGCTAAAATTTAAATCCGGTCAAAAGACCGGATTTAAAAAATTAATTGTGTCCGGAATTAAAAAAATCCTGACGCAAAAAGAGGGGTGTCATAAGTGTGACGTGTGTATCTGTGGATCTGTGTATCTGTGTGTGGAGTACCCCTGATTAATGATACCTTACCATTGTACCATCCGAATATTTGTACCTCTGCTTAACTTTATCTGCTCTTTGAGGTACACTGCTGGACATAAGGCCCCGTTAATTAGCTTAGATTAAAATTAATCAGAGTTTTTGGGAATAGTCATCGCGCCTGGCATTCGTGTTAGTGACTACAGTGGGTGTTGATGTGAGACAGGGAGATGCTGCTGCCCATCTCTTGGATTTATTCCCCTAGTCGCCTCCTGTGACACGGGAAGAGAGGGAATGGTGTTATACAAGACCGACACACGTCTCTTCGTGAATTATGATATTGTCTAAAGAACGCGCAGACAGACAGACAGATATGTTTTTTGTTCCCTGATGCTTCTGCGCAATACCCTAGCTTCGATCTTGCCTCACATCACTCAAAACAGTCAAAATGCGTAGGAATATGTACGTTATACATAACTTCGACTTCTGTTTGTTAGTAAATAACAAAATTTACCAGGAAATGTATATGTAGAAATTGTATACGATGTTTGTATTCATTCGGTTTCGAGCTAGTTCCCGTTTGAGATGTTACGAAGAAAATATGAGTAGCTACAAGTAGATATGATTGACGCACAGTGAGGCACATAAACTCTAGTTATTAAAATAATTAATCAAAAAGCTCATTGTTAAAATGGTTTGAAGAAAAAAGAAGTTATTTTGTAATTACGACGTTGATACATACGTACCTATAATAGTATACATAAATTTTGGTTAATAAAATAGTTGATAAAAAAGCTCATTGTTAAAATGGGTTGCAGAAAAAAGTTTTTTTGTAATTACGACATTGATTATACACATCTAAAATGTTTAAACAAAGTGCAGATGAAACGGCGGACTTATTACAGGAAGATATTTAGCATTCAATACTCGTCCTAGATATGTACCTATCACACATTGTAAGTACATACCTAGAAATATGGTGTTAACTTTTGTAGAGATTATACATTAAATAAAAAATAACATTATTGATGAACTCTAAGCTTACCCAGAAGCATTATTTTTGTTGACGAGGGGGAAACCTTCAAAAGGCCGCCTTGGGAGCGACGCCGGTTTATGTGGGATTTTTACCGCACTAAAACCCCCCCCGGTGGCCGTCCTCAGCGCTATGTGGAGGACTCAGAGAACTTAGCACTATCACTTAAGTCTTCCAAGCGCGATGCCCCTTCGAGCTCTGCCCCGGTGAGCATTTGTTCAACCGACCCTTGCGGATTTTTACGATTTTCGAAACATTCTCGTACTTCACATTGTGGTTATAATGTGATCCTGTGGCAACATACGTAAATCCAATTACTAAATGCTAATTGTTTAAAAAATACCAGGCTTTAGGTGTATAGCGCATTAGTTAAGTTATTTTTAGTTAGATACTTTTAAAATTGACTATGCGATTTATTTTCTGTTATTTATTAACTGTTTTTTCAAAAATAACAACATTTTTCTCTCACCTTTAACCTGCCACACTGTGAGATTATCTAAGACTAGGGGATAGTATTAAATATAATATTTTTCTGATGACAGTAGCGCTACATTAAGCATACAGTCTCTATAATTTAAATTTTCGAAAAGTAAATAGGTAGGTTAGGTTAGGTTAATTAGTTTATTTGGCAGAAATAATAATGCGTTAGGCTTAATTAAAAATCCAAAAAACAATAATGTTTAACTTACAATTGCATTCAATTCCAAAAATTACAAATACATTTGCAAACAAAATATTCACTGTAAATGTAATTCATATCGTGTAAGCACGAATTATTCATGTTTTAAATACTTCTAATACACTCAAAATATCACCTGAAAAAAATACATATTATTTTATAATTATTAACTTTAGGGGGTTCAACTAATGTACAATTTCCATATATTATAGCAAATATGAAACGAATGCGGCGTTTCCCCGCTGCGTCGTGCAGCGCCACTGAGCGTCATCTTTATATACGTTGGCAATGACTCTGAAATTGTTTCAGAACCTTTCATTAGATTCATTCATCCAGTGAGTGTTTGGATTGGACGGGGAGCGGTCGCTACGATGACTACGAAACAACCGACACCGTTTGAGGAAGCATTAGATAAAACTGGTAATATTCTTCAAATTCTCCACCTTTATTCATAGTTTCACCGAAACTATTTTTAAAATACATGACGGATGTATTGGCAAGCGCTCTATTTTCAGTTTTCATCATTTCGAAGCAATAACATAGTATTTTAACGTATCATAAGTGTTTATAAATAAAAACCACTTCTGCATGTTTACGAGTACCTATGTTTTGTATCGAATGTGTTTCCAATATTGTAAGTCGTCATTTCTGTAATCTACCATGATATTAGAATCTATTTGTACACCATTGTTTTTATTCATACAAGTAAATAATAGTTTAATTGATGATCATATATTCATCATTACCAACTCATTATTGCCCAACTGGGCATCATTCCTCTCAGAATGAAAAGATTTAGACTATAGTTCTTGACGCAGGCCATTGTGGTAGGTAAACTTCACATAGGTATCTTTGAGAACTTTTGAAAGATCTATCAGACGTAATTTTTCTCATCCTATTTTTCTTCACCTTTTGAACCTTATAATTGTTTATTATCACGCATTTTTCTTTAAAAGCCAGAGTGGCTTGGGATTTGAACCTTGGACCTCCTGCGTGAGAGAACGAAATTCATAACCCTAGGCTGTTATTGCTTTTTAATCGGTTTAAGCTAAGTTTAAGATTTTACTTAAAAGTTTATTATCGTGGCCAATTATATAGTTTATTATAGTAGTCAAACACATTATAATTTTTTTTATTAGCTATGGGTAATATGAGTAATCTCAAAAAAACAAATACATACCTAAGCAAGGCAAAACTTATGTACTGTTATATAAAAATACGGTTAAGAGGTAGAAATTAAAATTTTTATGTACTTAATTCACTTGAAATTAGAAAATAGAACTTCTTGCAAAAATAAAATACAATACGACTTTTATATAAATTATTATTATGATTTGAAAAGCTTATGAGAATATAAAAGTTGTTCAAAAGCTCGCATACAAAAAAAAAACTCTTAAAAGTACTAAAACTTCCATATTAATTTAGATATATTATATTGTAGGATTTGTATATTAATATTTTCATATGTAGGTAAATATTTCTATCAGCGTCTGCTAAACATCCTGTCCTACATTAGAAGGTTGTCTCATATCAATGTATATTTGTTATTATTTTTAAGGTAACGGTACGTACAACTACTTGCTGGTGCTCACGTGTGGGCTTGGGTTGCTGGGCATCGGCGTGGACCTCTTTGGCTTCACGCTGGTGGTCAACACGGCCTGTGACCTCCACCTCTCAGTTAGCCAGAAAGGAGTCCTCGCTTCACTGCCATTTGTTGGTAAGATAAATTATTTCTACCATATATACAGTAGAAGTTATAGGAGTGTTAGGATCACCGCCGGATTTAAGGGTGGGGGACCTGAGCGGTCACCAAAAAAAACAATGTTTTCCATTTTTTAATGCATATTAGTATAAATGAGTGGTTGTAAAACTCTTTTGGTGGCGGAGCCCTTTTGAAAAGCGATATTTTTCACGGAGCCTCAAAATAAACGAAATAGTTACGTGCATTTTTTTATAATCGGTTATCATGTTACAATGTAAGTGTATACTATAATAAAAAACCTAATGGGAGTATTTTCGCGGAGCCCCCGTAAAGGCATTGCGGCGCCCCAGGGATTCGCGGAGCACACATTGAGAATGGCTAGTATAAATAAAGGGCGCCAAATGCCTCGTCCGGGATGCCCAGATGATATTAAGGCCGGCCCTAGATAGGGTGCCCAAGTACCGAAATATCGAACCAAATTGCCTACATAAGTCCATCGATTTATGTAGGCAATCTCAAGCACCACATACTACATAGACACTGCTACTAATGAAAAAATGCGGAGAGGTATAATCATATTTTACAGGGAGCGTTATAAGTCAGTGCAGGATTCATGTGGAATATTTCTTCAGAAATAGTTAAGCTTAGCCAAACTCTTCGAAGAGCATTTCAATAAATATCTACAAACACCGTGATTTTAAAATTCGCACCACGTTCCAACTCAATCCTCAGGGGTAGCAACGCATCTGTGGTCAACCTTAGGTAGGACTTTGATGTTATCTGGGGTTAATTACAAATGACCACGGGCGGCAGTGGCCACGTACCAGGTGACTTATTTTTCCCCACAGGACTGCATGCTCGTTTGCTACTTCAGTTAGGTAAAGCTTTCCGTATCTTACGCATTCGTCTCATAATAAAATTGTAAGTGGGTTTTCTCACGATGTATTCCTGCAACTTAAAAGCCAATGATAATTAATGACACGGGCAAATTACGCATGAGGATTGAACACGAGTCGGCGATCACTTTCACGTAGAACCCGTATGCTACATAAACTTTTGATAAGCTTTTGAATTAACACCTTTGTCTATTTAATTATTAGAAAACCAGATAAAGATATCTGTCACTTCACAGCATGGACGACCCGCGTGGCCAATCGATCCCCATACCAGTCTGTCACGAAGTCCCGGGTTTGATTC
>DWPV01006644.1:0-11358 GCA_018251915.1 Urbanus proteus proteus
AATGAACTAAAATTATTTCATACTTTTTAGTGACATAGAAGTCGGTTTATTTTTTTTGTTAAAAATATTTTTATGGAACAGTAAGTTGCTATTTAGGCCCTTCGATTTTAATGGAAGAGCGTAAATGATCTCAAGTAATCGAATCGTTAATAGGTAATTATGTCGTACACATAAACTGGGAATAATTTTGTAGTTAATATATTCTGCATCTTCTAAGATCTGATGCTGTTCGATGAATAATAATTTGGAATGTAGCAAATTAAGATTTTTCGTCGATTAGTGGTTTGAGTGAGTATATACGCCCGTCCGTAGGTCTTGCTAGCTGGATGCGCGCTAAGTCCGGGTGTTGTAAAATGTGAAGGCCGCC
Source organism: Urbanus proteus proteus (assembly GCA_018251915.1). Classification (NCBI taxonomy): domain Eukaryota; kingdom Metazoa; phylum Arthropoda; class Insecta; order Lepidoptera; family Hesperiidae; genus Urbanus; species Urbanus proteus. The sequence continues at coordinate 368 of DWPV01006644.1, forward strand.
CGTCGAAGCCAACTTCACTTGTCAGTCCCTGTGCCATTTAATTTGGGTCTAACTGACGCTACTTGATCTAATCCACGTAGACTAGATTGCTCTTGTCTACGGAGGAATAATGTCCCGCTGAGCCAATAAAATCGAATGCCTTCCATTCACTTCGTTCACCTTATATCTTTCCTTCGTTGATGTATGTTACTTGACTGATCATTAAATACTCCAAGATTTCATCATTACGGTCTCTTCCAAGCTTATCTTCTTTTTTACTCTTATTTATCGACATTGTTGCAAAAGTAAATTACCAATTGAAACGAGGTTTACTTTTATGTCATAACATGAAAAACTGTGTGTCGAGGTCAGCGTGCCGCTTGATTTGTAAATCTCCTAAAGATTTTATTTGACACAGAAATCCATATCCTTAACCTTCCTCTTCAACTAACTCATATACTGGTAGATATAAGTAATATAAATTTATCAGCCAAGCTCCCGATTACAGTTTAACAATAATTGTGATAATAATGTATTTACGTGCCCCTCAGATGTCTTGCCACAGACTTCTAACACCCAAAGTTGATTAATAGAGTATATTATTAGGTATTAATGCCCTTTCACTAACTAACAATGACTATCAACGCGTATTTTGATTGTTTGGCAATATTCACATGATGGGCGCATGTGATAAGCTACTGCCTAACGAAATGCAAGAATACAGATTCATTGTTTAAAATCGGCGCGTGCAATGTACCCACTTCCGCAACAAGCATGCTGTAACGAAGTTCTTTTCAGCTAAGCGATTGTTTTCTATGACTTGTGTGGTAGTGGCAAGTTTCTCTTCGAAACATGAAACGTTTACGAGCTTCCATATAATGATGCTAAATAAGCCTTGAGCTTCGGTTTATTACATACTTGAGTTTTATATTACCAATATATTAATATTCCCAGAAGTCAAATTCTAAATTAATATTGATATTCTTACTATGTTCAAAGTATGTTCAATATTTATTTAATAACAAGTTTCGCGCGCCATTCTAACTGCATGCTTTACCGATCTTCCGTATCGTTATTTTTTTATTCAAAGAAAAATGTCACATCGAAGTCAATAATCGACTAGAAACTTCGAAAGTTTCCGAAAAAAAATTCAAATTCATTCATTTTTTTCCTATATTCCTTTAAGAAAAAGGAAGTCAAATGGTTTTATATATTGGCGTCACTGTACATTTGTGTACTTTTTGAAATACATATAAAGGAAAATAATAACTCAAAAGAGAGAAGTCAAACAAAATGTACCTATAGCCGTGGAAAAAATCCTATTTCATATAAACGCGTATCTCCTCTTGATCTTTAAAGACACGATCAATATTTAATTAGTCAACATGCAGCATGCTACATCTTGCCCGCAATATATTTTAATTTATTCCGCTAGAACATAAAGTTTATTACACTTTGATCTTACGAGGTTAATAAAAATTAACAAGTTGGCCGTGCAATCAACTAAGTATAAAAAAACAAGAGATAATAATGACTTGAGTCATTTAAGTCTACAAAACAATCTGTTGTCATCTATTGATTAAATATCCCCCGCCAATAAACATGCGGATGTGGATATTTCAAACGATGTTAAAATTCTTGTTTTGATAGGTACAACATTCTACATTCCAAGTCACTTAATGATGTTACTAGGTGCACGAACGCCATGTGGGTGTATTTTTGTCGGCAAAATTTTTAACCTGTGCGATAGATAAACCAAACATGAATTTTATTTATTCAGGCATGAAGATTTTTAAAATATGCTTATCTTAACGGTCGAAACTTCGTGCAAATTTTAGATAGATATTTCCTCTAACTGTTCTATTCCGATGCATTTAAAATTATCAATATTTATGTTCGCAATTATATTTAATCGCAGTTAATGTGCTGTGACACCTGTAATACCGGTTACAAATCGTATGAATACACTTTAATATAACAATACAATATAACATAACATAAATATATAAATAGTTATGCCTATTACCTACTACGTACCTACTTGTAATTAAAAAATTGGAAAAATGTTAAAAATATAATGAAATAAGATTCGCTTAAGCGAGAGTAACATTCATAAAGACTTTCTGGATAGTTACCTTAAGAGGTTCTTATATTATAATGAACATAGTAATCAAAAATAGTCATTGGGCTATAACAATCACGACCTCTAGGTATGATTAACTTTTAAATTATTCTCACTATTGTATTGAATGACTAACAAGCTTATCTAAGTCTATTGTGCATTTGGACTTATTAATGGGCACGTGTGTTATCAACAAGACGCATTGTTTATGTTTAGGCTAATTAAATCACTTACCGGGCTTTTAGCATCCATTCTTTGGGTTATCACCTGAGCGGTTATATTGATTGTTCACTATTATTTCGTCACTGAACACTGCATTCACTCCACATTTCTGCCGGATTTACCTTGCCTCTTCAGCGAAATTGAGTTAGGCCTCTCTCGCGATCTCCGTGTGGCCGGCGACGTAAAACGCGCCTCTTCCAACCGGCAAAGCGACTAGAGTCGTACTGAGAGTATTGCAACAATCACCAAGGTTTATATATGAGGTTGTAAGCTGCCGGCCTGAACACAAAATTTGATTTTTAATGCTCCTACATAAAATGAGTATGTATGCTTCAGTTTTACATTTTGTAAGCGCTTAACGACTTTGTTTCATAAACCCTTTTGTTTCGGTATATTTTGCATGCCACAAAAACTGATGGTTCACGTTAGTACAGGTGTTTTAAGTTGTTTTTAAGACAAACATATTAACGTCCAAATACAAGGTACATGAAGAAATTAGCAATGTGTTAATATGCAAAATATGAAAATTTTGTTATTTTATCATATTTAATGCCAAAATAAACGTTCGCGACATTGACAGACTTTTTTGTACTAAATACACAAAAAATTATGAAGTCACTTACATAAGTATGACAATAAAACGCGTGCGTAATATTTACATTTAACAATCGCACAATTTGAGCAACGTCCGCACCAAACATTGCCGCGTTACGAGTCCTTACCCTACAGGAAAACGGAGGTGTATACGAGGAGGTTTAAAGAAGCAATACAGAAGCTAAGTCACGTTGCAGGGTTGTCGTGACGCACCTCCCGATGGTTGCAACATCAACAGCGAGCGAGGACGCGTGCATGCATTGATTCATGTAGGAGTCAATAGGTTCACATTCGGGAAATGTACAACCGATCACTTTTGATCAGAGTCTATATGGCAATAGATTTCCAGTAAAAACGTCTCATACGTTATGTCACGTGTATTTATGAAGTTTTTCTAGAATTTTTTCATTAAATTCTTCGAGTTTCAAGATCGGCGCCAATAAGTTGTGCCACCTTGTAATAATATAAAAATGGACGTTGAATTAAAAATGTGGCTGTTAGGAGTAGGAATTCAAATGTTATAATCCGAGAGAGAGAAGTCAAACAATAAGATATCTTATTTAACTTGTTATAGTTTCAAAGTAGGTAACGAACTGATGTGAGTGATGTGGCCATCTGTAATAAGGCTTGTCTTCAAAGACTCGGCCACAAATATGTGTTAACCAGAACAAACTAGCAAGGCCTAGCACTGCTGTTGTTAAGCAGGTCTGGCGTAAGTGTCTCTAGGGTCGAAATACAACAAGTTCTACCACCCTTGGAGCTACATAACATTGCATTTTTGTTATAATCTACGTTTTTCGCAAAGGATTTAAGGCAGCTACAATTTGGAACATAATTAGTACATGTAATGATTTGAAAAACCTTGTAAAATCCCTAATAACATTTTTAATATAGGTGCTCCCACATGTGTAATTATAAACATTTTATTTGTGATTGACGGGCCTTAATGCAGTTCAGGTATATCTACATTGCAATTATTTGATACGAGAACCGCCTACTTGGTTGCCTTAGTTTTTACAAATTGTCTTAATCTGTAATCATAAGTAAAATAAACAACATTTACATTTACGAGTAATTACATGCTGATTTAGATGAAGATAGTTAAATACGCATGAACATAATATGTAGTAACTTCCTCTGAATAATTTTTGTAACAATAAAGGGTGTGTGAAGCGGAAGTACTCATATCATGCGTTCTAACTTTGTGCTCATGGGTAGTAACGTATCCGTATAAAGACATGAAATTGAAGGTGGTGGAATTCTATGTAGTTCGACTCCGGCGGCACCACCGCCACGCCTATTTCTGCCTTATAACAGCAGTGTTCAGCACAGCAGTGTTCAGCACAGCAGCAGCAGTTTTCTGGTCTGAAGGGTGTGGTTAGGGAGATATACTTATCCGAGGCGTTCCAGCTCAGTCTTTAGGAGTAGCAACGCATTTGTGGTCAACTTCATGTAGGACCTTGATCTTTTCTGGAGTTAATTGCAGATGTCCATGGGCGGCTGTTGCCAATAACCATCAGATGGACATGCAGGTCCATCTGATGGTTATTGTTTGCTTCTTCAATCATATAAGAAAACCCTCGTTTACAGATGTCTAACAGTAGCATGACCATTTAACATCAGGTGGCCTGTATGCACGTATGCCTTTTTTTCCTTGTCACTCAGGGATCATACTGTAGAAAGAAGGATAAATGCAAGTAGGAATCTACAAATTACAACTGTTGATGAAATGGTATACTAGCCATGCAACTGAAATTTAAACAAATTTCTCGGAAATTACCCTTACTTTGTTAGAGTTAAAACCACTATGTTCCATGCCTCCACAAATTGCATAAGATCGTTGATGAAATAGAAATAAATAAATTTGATTCAAAAGTTGCAGATGTTTCTTAAAATCGTGATTTACCTAAATATATTATATTAATATGAATATAATTACGGAGCGGTGCCGATTACTAGAATCCCCAACGATTCCTCAGCCATTAGAACGTGTTGGTAATCGGCGCATAATCGTGTGAAGGTATTATAACACCACGCTATTGAGCACAACAGTTACTGCAAGGTTTTTAACAAAAAGTTATTCGTTAAAGCAACAAAAGATTGAAGGCTTACTTAATTTCTCAGTCGCACGCTCGATTCCACTTTTAATTGGAATGTAATTAATTTACACACTCAAACTCACCCTACGATTACTCAATATGGTTTTTAAGTCTTCCTCTTGTAATCACACACTTGATCGATTTGTTAATATTTCTACTGTAGAAGTTGCTTCTAGATTGCGGTGTTAATGAACTTACTTCAAACAATTTTACGGTGGCTAGTAAGGTGACTAATATTGTACTTGACTGACTGTCATCGCCAGACCAGTTTTGGATCCGACTGTGTTAAAACTATTAATAACATCAATACAGGTATTCACAAATATTTGCGAAATACAAATGACATCAATATGTTTACATTATATATATAGTTTTTCAAAGAAGTATTTGGACTTCTTTGAAGAATTTATTTCTTTAAGGTCCGTAACTAATTGTTTTTGTTGTTAAATGAAGTGAAGGTAAAAAAGGGTTGATTAAAACCATTAGAGAAGTTATTGTTATGTGTCCTCTGTATGATCTTGGAAATTCCAAATGCAATATACCAAAATAAAAGGCCAATACAATAGAATGAATGTAAATCACACCAATTAAGCATTCTAAATGAAAAGAAGTAATGCATTAAATTTGCTAAAAATTTTTGATGAGTAGGTAAGTAATATAGTAGATGGTAGGTATATTTCGAATATTAAAATTAATTCATATGTAGTTAAAATTTTTAAAGACAAAGCTATTCGGAATTTTATTACCGCCTCCTTTAGGCAGCCGGTAAAAAAATTGTTAAACTTTTTAGTCAATGATACCTTAGTTAAAAAATAATATTACATACAGAAGGACCGAAGAACTAATAAATAAATATGCAAACATGATATCGAACTACATATTTTGCAACACAATACGAGTAGGTGACAATGATAATGATGGCTTAAAGGATCTGTTTAATTCAATAGCACTACAATAAACTGAATATTATCCGCAATCCGGTTGGGTTTTTACCGGATAAATTGAGAATCAACAGGATCTGGAGACAAATGGCTGGGTTTTTTAAGTGTACGAATAGGACGATAATACATCGCACGTAAGCGAATTATATGGCACTGTGCGAATTATATGGCAAATAACCGCGGCTTAAAAAACCGCCACGATAGGTTGTAGGTTGTTACAAAGATCTTTGGTGTTTGATTTTCATGAGTAGGAGGAAGTTGTAAGTAAGATTGACACGATAATAATAAAAATATGATATATATTTATCGCTACTCATTCGTGTTGTCATGTTAAAATGCAAAATTTAAATATGTTGATCCTTACTGTAACAATATTTTCACAGCAGGTCCCTCCATACTAACTTTTACCTTGATCTAATAATAAATAGACGTAGTGATCTATTAAGGCAGTTGCCAATTAAAATCGAGGCTGTCCACTATAGATCTTCATAGTTGTGTAAGGTATCTTAGGATAGTTACTCTAATTATACTGCCTATAAATGAAACATGCTTATTAAAATGCAAGCAACATGCACTCGTATTTTCATTGTGACCACGACCGGTGAACATAATACAGATCTATATACATACGTTCTAACTATAAACATTTCATGGTCAGAGTTCAGACCCATAATGTAACATTGTAATTGTTTTATCCATGAATATTTCGACGCATATAAAATCATTAATAGTTACCATTTGGACGCTTCTTATGACTTCAGCTACATAGGTAGGCATATAGCAATATCGATTTAGTTCACGTAATTAGGTTAAAGGAATTTTACTTTTTTATGAAGTGCCTGATGGCATCAGGAATGCCTGATGGGACTCTCCACCTAAATTAACACATAGAACAATAAAATCTTCGGCTTAAAATGAAGATGGTTTGATGTCATGGATGTAAAACAGCAATTCTTGCTAATTTTCTTTAGGTAATTGATAGTTTAGAGGCCACGTGAAGATCTGGTGGTACCTATTAGATATACCGTTGTTGGCGCATATAAGATCCGCATTTTTCATCTTTGAAGGTCATCATATCTTATACATAGGACGAAACTAAAGAACTCTGACTCTTACTCTTTTAAACAAAAAAATCATTATTGAATTCATTTTACAAACATTCCAAATAGGTATAATTTCGAATGAAACATATCTTATTGCACAAAAAACTTAACCATATAACAAAATATATGATATCGTCAAAACGAATCTTAGGATCCGACTACCTATCGGACTAACCGTTTCTGTGAAATCGGTTAAAATACATTAGAAAAATATTCATCGTATAGGTAAAGAATTCCGTCCTTTTTTTGAAGAATAATAAAAGATATGAATCATTATTTGGCTTTGTGCTTTTCCATAAGTAGATACATTGCGAGTTGAATGCCCACAAAGACGTGTCTGCAATTGCATGCCTACTTTGGGTATTGACGACCTGAATTAATGTAGGTACATATTGGCTTCTCAAATAGCCTTTCATCATTTTAATGATACGAAGCATAGTGTAGCGTGATGTGGCTGTCCATTCCGGTTAATCGCAGACGTAATATTCATGTACATCGTCCTTGCGAGGAATGCGAGGTCATCACGCCTTCGTGGTCGTTCGTGGTCGTTCGCGTTCTTTCGTGGCGGTCCTCTTGTGAAACATAGTAATTGTTATATTAGAATCTATCATTCCGTATTCTACGCATGCCGTTATGACGCCAGCTTCTCCATCGCACCTTGTTCAGCGTACGCGCTATAGCGGCAAAAGGTAATTAATGCGATGTTAATAAGGTCAATCTACTAAAGAGTAAAGAGCCTAAATGTAATGTTAATTGAGCAAAAAATGCATAAACACTCCAAGCGTTTATACCTTACACTTATCGCGTATAAACTCTTTATTCACTTGACGTGTTCCTGATGCATGCATTACGTAAATTCGATGATGAAATAATTAATATTCACGGAAGCTATTTCAATAGTAAAAAACATCATATTAGGATTATCTATGCATTTATTACCATTCTATTGGTATTTTGAAGTATATCGATCCGAAATGTTTTGTTGATTCGAAGTGGGTTTTATATGTTGTAATTTTGGAATTCGGATAAAGCTTACGTGATCGGCATTTTATAAGCGTGAGTATCTGTAATTCTTGTATCATTGAGACATTATTACAGTTATTAATGTAATGTAAGGGTTAAGCTACAAATACGTCATAGCTAGCAAATGATCGTATTCCATGAAACATAGTAGGCTCAGGAGAATAATTTAAAAATGTTTTAAATGTGAATAATACCTTTAACCTTTACAATGTATATCGGTACAAGAACCTTGCTTTGCCACCACATTTATATCCGTCTACGTAAATACGTAATTGTTGTAAACTGTATCCTGTTATGTAACAGTAATGAATTATTTCAAATTTCTCGAGACCTTACAAGTATTACGGTCCTACGTTTATTTTCACTTTTGATAACAACATTTTTATTATACCTACTCAGGTATAACTTTTAAACAAAATTAAAAAAGCTTCATGTTTTGAATTATTTATTGCTTAAGATGACTAAAATAATAAAGTTACACATATCTATTACGAATATTTGTTAACCTACTTTATATATTGACATTTTTTAAGTAATTGCGTAATATAGCTGTTTGCATATAACAGTTGCTGCAACCTTGCCCATGGAATGTTGACTCCTTTGGAGGTAAAATCGCCCCTTATTCAAGTAAAGAGGTCTTTACTATTCTCTTAACGTCGAAAAGACAATAGGTCGCCAACTAGTGAACATTTTTCCTCTCGCCATTGATGCACACTCAGACCACACTAACTTGTTAATGGATGTGTTAATGTTGTCTCTGTAGTGGTAGTTAGGTAACTTTATAATTCACTTGGCTCAATTTGTAAAGGGCTGTTAATAAATGATAGGCATTGGTTGTTGGCAATGTTAGTTCCGATATCGTTATGTCTTCAACAGCGGATGACCTCCAGACGATACATAAAAACGTATACAGTCACGTACTTCATAAAGTGTTTGTAATGTTTTGTGATCTCAAAATAGCATCCCTATACCAATCTGTCTAAATACGTAGTGTCTGAGTCAGGTTTTGAATTCTATGAAAAGTGTTAGAGGTATTAAAAGTTAGTTGCAGGGCATACATTATACATAAGCGCCAGCTGTGCTCCTTTGATTAAATCAACTGCATCATAATGCGGCTGAATTACTGCTGCCACTTGTCACAACTTGAGTTTTGGTACATCTTGATAAATTGTTTACAGTTACGAGTCCCACTGCGACAAATCTTGAGGCCACGAGATCTGACTGTTATCATCAACAAACGTCACCTAAAAGTCGGCATCAAAGGCCAACCGCTTATTATTGATGGGGAACTAGACGCGGACGTTAAAATTGAGGAGTCTACATGGGTGCTACAAGATGGACGAAATTTACTTGTCAATCTAGAAAAGGTATAACTTATCATATTCAATTTATGGGTAAGTTCGATTTCATTATAATGAACCTATGACCTAATTTAAAATGTTTGTACAGGTAAACAAAATGAACTGGTGGAGCCGACTTGTCAAAACGGACCCAGAAATATCCACAAAGAAAATTAATCCAGGTATAGTTTTATTTTTACCTTTACGTAGAAAAGGCGCTTGCGTAAGTGTTATTTTAATTTGACAAAAGATTTTGTAACTGAGTAATTTTGGATAGGAGCTAGCACCGGAGGTACGTAGTGTACCTAGGTTTTAATTGATATAATATTATGTGTACATGTTTTATCTACAACACGTCGTTCCTTTTAAAAAATGTGTGTTAATAATGATTGTTTATTTAGCATTTATAGTATAATGTAATTGCTTTTGTAGAGCCATCAAAACTATCGGACTTAGATGGGGAAACACGCGGTCTCGTTGAGAAAATGATGTACGATCAGAGACAAAAAGAGATGGGCCTTCCCACTAGCGACGAACAAAAGAAACAGGATGTGCTCAAGAAGTAAGTTATATTGGTCACACTATTTTAAGCATTTTATAAAGACTTATAAATAATCATTTTACTAATTACTTGTTAGTGTAATCGGTTGCTGAATTTAAAAAAATCCAATTGACCCAGAAGTTTCTTTAGGCGACTTAAAATTGAATTACTTAGTTATACTGCATTTAATTTAACTGTATTTTTTATAAATCATATAATTAAAATCGGTTACGTTATTACTCACATGAAATGGTCATTTATCAAAACATTTAATTAAAGGAATAATAGTTGAGTTCATGTAATTGAACGGTGAGTGTCGTATTTGCTTGTTTTCGTAATCTGTCATTTCTTTTCCGCGATATATTGCATTTGCGTCATTTATGTAACGAGCTGATTGATTTATTTTTTTCGCAGATTCATGGAACAACATCCGGAAATGGATTTCTCGAAATGCAAGTTTAACTAGGAATAAAAATTGCGTTAGAATGCAATAGATAATGATTCTGCATTTCTGTTGCGAAATTTTCATTAATATCACGCTCGAGTCTATCTGAACAGAATGAGTGCTTAAATAAGGATTTAAGTACTTTTATTGTTAACTGACAGTCAAGTTCCGCAGAAATACATACATTAAGCACTTTTTATTATATAAAACTGCCACACTTATGAATATAAAGGAAATTTTAACTATTAGATACATTTTAATTTTTATTTGCGAGTACCTACCTAAGAGATTAAGTATCTAGTTATTTTTTTATTTAACTTGATTGTCGGATTCAAGTACCTAAGTGTTGCAAATATTACGTAATAAATTTAAATGCAATTACTTGTACTGGTAGTTTTATTTAATCATAGCCAAGTGGCGAAAGAACAACTTGTAAGTAAAAACGATCTCCTTTTCCCATTCGGAAAAAACTTTGTTAGCCTATTAAAAATGACATATTTTAAATCTTACAGATGAACCAACTTTTCTGTGAAATGGCAAAAATAGGAACTAAGGCCGTCATGTTGATATGTCATTTGAATG
>DWPV01006645.1:0-11358 GCA_018251915.1 Urbanus proteus proteus
CTGGTGACCTAAGTTGCCTATTAAGGCACGGCGTTTAGCACCCTCGCTGCGCTCGGGCGCTAACTCACGCCGTGCCGAAATAGGCCACTTAAGTCACACGTATCGTAATGTACTATTACTCAATGCATATAAAAGTATACACGATACCTATAACGAAAATGCAATAAAAAAAAATTTACCTGTCTGTCTATCTGTCTGTTTGGCTGAGCTTAGTTTTCTAAACGGCTGGACCGATTTTAACTGGCAGATAGCTGAATGTCTAAGACGTAACATAGGCTACTTTAAATATCGAAAAAAACATTAGCGCGCGCGCCACCAGGGCACCCTCGCGGGAACGCGGAATGTTACTTATGTTTAGATAAGTATTCTTTTTTACTTTTTTAACGTGGGTAAAACCGCGGGGATCAGCTAGTCTTAAATAAAATAAAATATTGTTACAATAGATATAACGATCTCTATAAATACTTTTCGATTGTTCATATTTGTCTGAATGAAACGCTTAATAATTTTCTTAATTATTCTTTAGTATTATACCAGTCTGGCGCGCAATGGTCCCGGGTTCGATTCCCGACCAGACAGATATCTAAATGATGAATTTGGATTTTTGTTCTGGTCTGGGTGTTTGTGTATTCGTGTATGTGTGTGTCCATGGCACCTACGACACAGGAAAAAAATTCTACTGTGTGTATCCTAAATTATTGACTAAATATTTTAACTTATTGACAATTCGTCATCGAACATCATCAAATCATCATCATCGTTATCGAACCCGGAACTCTCTTTGTGTGTGACTGACGTTCCACCACGCGGGTCGCAAAAAATTATTCAAATCTGAGAAAATATTTTGTTAAACACAAAACTGCCTAGCGACAACGGAATTTTAGTTACGTATTTTTACAATTAATAATCTGTACCGTACAAAATTATTATCATTTACTAAAACATAATTTATTTAGACAACGAAAAAGAACCTCTTATATATTTAATACCACAAACCGCTCCATTAAGAGGATGAAACGTTTCCGAGTTATTTAAAAACGCAACGACGGAATAATGAACGTTACTATGGAGACAAGAGAAATAATTTTAAGGAAGAAACGTAAATCCATTTTTAATTTACATTATGACAACTTTATAACAATTTGTGTTCCAGTACTAACTGTACATGTAATGGTTTTTATTATAGGTACTTACATGTAGCATGAATATGCAGTTGGCCATTAAAGGTGGTAGAACCCTTGTGGTTCGACTCCGGCGGCACCACCGCCACTGTTTCTTCCTTATAACGGCAGTGTTAGGCACTTCTATGTTCTAGCTTGAACGGTGTAGTAAGGGAGACATACTTACTTATCCGAAGCATTCCAGCTTAGTCCTTAGGGTAGCATCAGTAGCCAACCTCAGACAGGACCTTGATCTTATCTGGGGGTTGGTTACAGATGTCCATGTGGCGGAGTTGGCCACTTACCTTTAGGTGGACTCCAAGCTTTTTTGCTACTTCGATCATATAAGAAAAACCCACCACGAGAGATGCGTTGCTATCATTTACGACTAATTCTCATATCGTTTGTCTCATAAAATTATTATATGTTAGCATACTTTTAAATCCAGACTATAGTAGGGCTTAACATTGCTGTGTTGGAGCAGAAATTGGTGTGACAGTTGACAAAAGTTACTACATTTAAACGGAGGTTTGAGGTTCGACTGCACCGGAGTAATCACTATGCCATTTTCTAAATTTAGAGTGTGTGTGTATCTAGGAATATACAAGTGGTTAGGGAACCACAGCATTTAAACCAGAATACAGGAGCGCTAATATTATAATAATAGGTGGGACGGCGATGCCTTTGGAGTAACACAATAACGGGTTCTTGCTTTAACCATTCTACATATACATTAATTAATACCTTTCCTTCACTGTCCATTGGGTGTTCATTGACCACAACCCACATAGCATTAGCACCCACTGGGTACTTGCTCGACCGAGCTCGAGGGGCCCGAAGGTTATAGGGCCCTTCTATGAACTTATTGATCGATATTAACTTAAGTGCAAATCACTCACTATGTTATTAAGTAATAAGTGAATTCACTATTGCTAATCTATACAAATAAATATTATTGAAGTGTCTGTTTGTCATTTCAAATTAACAATTTTTATTTTTTACTCAATGCATATGAAAGTATACCCACAAGATGCCTACAAGTAACCTATAACGAAAATGCATTAAAAAAAATGTCTGTCTGTCTGTCCGTCACAAATCACAAACAGACACTTCCATTTCATTTATTTGTATAGATGACCATGAGTAGCATTTGCCACTTATCTTTACTTTATATTCGTATCCAACCACTAGGTATACACATTTCAGTATTACAGAAAAATCCTGTACAATTTTATATCTTTACCGCTATCGGAACTTATTTCCCTCAAAATTGCCCTACATACCCAACCAATGTTCAGTAACGATTAGCTAGTCTCGCGTGCACGTAATTGCTGGTTCCCTGCCCTTCAGACCGAATGACTGCTTAACGGAAATAAACAAGACAATACACCGCAATAAGCAATAAGTGCTCACGAACTTACGATACGGTCGAAATATGGAATTTAATGTCTGATATTTAAACTTTTAATCTTGAACAGAACTAAACAAATTTTGCTTTATAGGCCCTGGTAGTAAGTGGCCATTGCCGCTCATAGAATCTGTTATAGAATTAGATTGCAACCTCAAATAGGATCGGATTCTTACCTGAGGTTATCCAGAGACTCATTAAAGACCTTCCATCTTTCATCCACTGCGTGACAGAGGCCTCCGATAAAGAAGGAATTATAGTCAATATTCACCAAGTTTGGCATGTATATTGCTGACTTACATGGTGTTAATGTTATTTAATTTTCAGAGATAGCAACGCATCTACGATGTATAAATGTACATTATGTTGGTGTTCAATAAATAAATAAATAAATAAATAAATCTATTACCGACCTTAGGTGGGGCTGTGCCCTTATCTGGAGTTGAATACAAATGTCCATAGGCGGCAGTGGCCACCAACAGGTGGACTACATGATTGTTTGTAACATCCACTATATAAAGAAAAAAAGATATTGCTACCCAACTGCTGTATTTGTTCCTGTCTACTACGACGTCCACCGGAAGAAGAAAGTGGCGCTCTTCAAGACCATATGACGCAAAAATGTGTTCAAACTGTTATTGTCTACTTTGATATAAAAGAATAACAAATCATTACTTAGTTAAGCTAACATTAATAATAATAGACTCTATCGTCTAAATCTCGCTTTATTTATATGTTAAACATAAATACCAAATTCAAAGGGTAAGTAACATACCAACTTAACCTTGGAGGTCGTTGCTATGCCGTTTGTGGTATCTGAATTTCAGATGTATTTGAATTTAGGCCATTCAAGGCACCTCCAGGTGAAGGTGAATTGAAAAGACTACATTTTTTAGCTGGATTTTTGGTAACAAATTGTATAGAAGCGGCGTATAATACTGAGTGTTACGTGATGTACCTACATGAAATATTTTATTATGGATGTTCTTTTTTGATATATGTTTTACTACCTAATCCACGCGGGTTCAGCCGCGTTTAAAAAGTAAAAACGAATATATATCTACACAAAACTGAAATTTCACACGCCAGGGAGGCCGCATGCGTATGGAGCGTACACTAATGTTTTTTTCATAAATTAAAGTCCCGTCAAAATCGGTCTAGCCGTTTAGAAGATTATCTCAGGCAAACAGAGAGACAGACAGACATTTTTTATTGCATTTTCATTATAGGTATAGTGTAGACTTTCATACGCAATGAATAAAAAGTTGTTATTTTGAAATTACGAACAGACACTTCAATTTTATTTATTTGTATAGATTTATGTTATTATGTTTTATTGATTTACATTTTTGTAGTAATATGGACGCAAATAAGCATGAAGTCCATCTGATAGTAAGTGGCCACTGCCGCTTATCTGTAATCAACCTCGGACAAAGTTTAAGTTCTACCTGAGGTTGGCTACAGATATGCACGATACTTCCCCTCAAGACCTGGGATGCCTCGGATATGCTTATATACTAGATATTAGAAAGTAGGTGATTTCAGCGGTTTAACCTGCGTTAAAGAAGTACCTAAAAAGGCGTACTTATTTAAAAGAAAGTAATAGGTATCGTATATACTTTCATATACATTGAGTAAAGTGTTTTTTTTTTTAATCACAATCAGACACTTCAATTTGTTTAATTACTATAGATGTAGATAACATTAAAATCAATATTCGAGTTGCAGTACAATGCTTTTACTTGAGTTCTATTCTGTTCCATTCATTTTAACTAAAATACAAAGACAATATAAAAAGAAAAATAATCCTACAATTCCTAACAGTACTTTTAATTTCGCCAAAACGACAAAACAATAGAGCATTGTCTGAAGAAAAATTTCAGCTAATAAAACACTAAGTTAGAAACCTCTGGCGCTGGAGAAAGTCCTTTGTTCGTGTTTGAATGATAACGACAATAATTAATGATTGATCAAGCCTTTCGTTGGACTCATTAGCGTTTGGATTAACTGGAAGTAACAGGAATACAATGGGATGGTCGTTTGTAGCTTTTGTAAAATCTTACTCACTTTTGTAAAGTTTGTGAGGATGGATGGATGGATGGGTGGATGGATGGATGGATGTTTGTTACTCTATAACTTACGAACGGCTGAATGGATCTGGATGAAATTTGGTACAGACATAGACATTAGTCTGGAATGACATATAGCCTACTTTTTATACCGGGGAAATGTGTTTTCAATCTCGCGACATGTTTATTGATTTACTTTTCAAACGCTGGTGAAACCGCGGGGATCATCTAGTTGTGAATAAAATTGTCTAATATAAATATACATTTCTTAGACTTTAAATAGTTTAAACTAGTGTGTTTAAGACATTGGAATTAAATATGACCAAAGCTTCTCACTATGTCTCATTCAAAAATTTCATTGACAATATTTTGTTGTTTAGTATTTTAACGACAGTCACCGACTGTTATTGGTTAGCCTTTGTGGCAATCGATAACTGTCTTCGACATGACTTCTTCCTCGTGTGGCGAAGCGGTTACCAAACCGGTCTGACACGCGGTTCCAAGTTTGATCCCCGCCCGTACAGATATTTAAATGTGTATGTGCATTTGTCTTTGTGTATCCATGGTAACATAGGAAATATCCTAATATAGAGCTACGTAGACAGTGTGAACTGTTATTATTCTTAGTATTACCAGGTTTACGTAAGAATTTATTCCAAATTTCGTTTGGATTCACCATGATTTCACTTCCAACGAGATTTACTCAAAAGCGTGTCGTGGTAAAGGGATGTTTAACATCGCTGGCGTGTTTCCATCTACGGCCGGATTGCGGGCAGTTCTCACAGACTATGTCCGCATAATCCAATGACATTAGTGTTCCTGTTATACATTTGTGCGTATTTTTAACGAATAAAAGATCAGTTTTAATTTTAGCACTTTTGACGACCCGGATGGCGCAATGGTTAACACGCCGGACCGCTAATCCGAGGGTCCTGGGTTCGATTCCTAGCAAGGCGGAAATTTGAATGATGAGTTTAAATTTCCGTTCTTGGTCTGAGTGTGTGTTCTCGTCTTGTGTGTTGTCCATGGCACCCACAACACAGGGAATCCTAGTGTGAAACTCTTCCTGATTCAATTCTTAAGGCATCCTCGCAAAATCTTTAAGGGTTTTCGCTACGCCAGGTTCTGGCTAATGACAACAGTGTTAAGCGCTGCTTTATCCGGGTTGTAAAATATGGTAAAGGTGACATAGTTACTGTTAAATGGTGGAATGACATTATTTGTTGTTGTAATTTAGTTTTAAATCACTGTATGATTTCCTAATAAAAAAAAAACAAAAATAAAAAAATAGTTATCCGAGACATTTCAACTTAGTCACCAAAGACAGAATCGCTTCTATAGAAATTTTTTATGGGCGAACAGCGGCAACTGCCTCTATCATCAGATGGATTTAATGTTTCTTTTGCTTCCATTATAAATTAAAAACAAGTTATAGAAGGCCTAAGGTCTACAGATAATGTTATTTGTAACTAACTCAATTTAATTAAATTCAAGTTTTAAATTAAATTAATTACGGATACGTTACTTCTCCTATATGATGCAATGCCTCAAACAAGTAAACATGTATGTATGTATTTATAAAACCTTTTATAACCCTATCGTTAGAGCTGTCGGCATAAACACGTAGGAAAACTATGTTAGTTCCAATCTAATAGAATAATAATGTATCATAAATTCAAAAGCATAAATATGAGGTTTAGTTCAGGTATGAAAGTTGATGGACTCTATGGCCATTTAACAGTTGAATTGCATGCCAACTGGGCATTGGCGGGACACGACAATTATCATTGAGTTATGTTCTAAATTACGACCATTTGGCTTGTACTTATTACAATGACATTACATTGTAATGTAATGATTACACTGATCCGTGGTCATTCACAGATCACATAATTTCTAATTTCATATTATATCTAGTTAATGTATTTAGCTACTAGTTTAGGTGTATAGTTTATATTGTTTTTCACTTATAAATTATGATATGTTTATTGCAACATATTTTTGTATAAACTATTAAAAAATATAATTGTCGCGGTATATGGCTGTAACACCTCCTCGAACAAATCATTTTATCTATTTAATTTAAAGGCTCTACATAGCAAAATGTTCGAAATGTGTTTTTCTAAAACAACATTTTCCTTCAACATGACAAAACAAACCAATTTTCAAAATAGAACAAAGCCCAAAAACATCAAACCAAAGAGTAAACCGTACAAAAACAGACCTCTAACGCTAAACGCTAAACATGAGCAACTCATTAACTAAGCGCCGAGCTCCAGTGCTCAGTTGCTCAGTGGCTCAGAGTTGAGCAAACTCAGCTCAGAGCTAATGCGGCCGAACGACAATTTAATAAAGAAAGCTAAACCGGCGCGCCGTCGACAGTAATAACGTTTGTAAAAATATCCGCAGACACACGATTAAGGGGACGTCCATCCAAATTGGAAGCGATTTTTTTTCAGAAAATCAGGCTCTAAGGATACTTCTTTTTATATTATAGAAGTAGTGATAGCCTAATGGTTGAAACTTGGCCTCTCAATTGAGGGGTCCTGGGTTCAAATCCCGGGTACGCACCTCTGATTTAGAGAAATTAATTATCACTTGCTTTACGGTGAAGAAAAACATCGCGAGGAAAACTGTACAGCTGTGAGTTCTTAAAAAAAAAGTTCTCAAAGGTGTGTGAAGTCTACCAATTCGCACTTGGCCAGCGCGGTGGACTAAGGCCTAAATCGCTCTTACTGAGAGTAGACCCGTGCGCAGCAGTGAGACAATAATGGCTTGATGATGAAGTCGACGCAGATAAAATTATAGTTCTACTTGAGGTCGGACACAGATGAAATGTAAATACCTCCTAAACCTTCCTAACGTATTAATAGCCGACTTCAGATTTTAAAAAAAATGTGATTTATCACACTCGTTAACTTAGGTCGCAGTTGACATGAGTTCAAACTGGCACTGGTACTCAAATAATGTAAGAATAGTTAGATATAACATAGCACGTATACGTTCAGTGGTGACGTACCACTGCAGCAATACTTTTCATCTTTTTTTGTGATATGAAATAGCAAATACATGTGCCATCCTAGGAAGTCTGCCATCGTATAAGTAATTAGATTTAAGATAGATTAGAACCGAAGAACTAACCGAAGAAAGAACCGAAGGACTAACTTGAAACTCCTCGGATAAGTATATCTCCCCCACCACAATATTTTCAGAACTTAGTAGCTAACTTAAAGCTTCAGTTCTTCTTAGCGATGTTACCTCTGAAGAAAATGGCATAGGCTGTAGCCAAATCACTTTAGAGACGTTGCATTTGTAGTACTGCACCGTCAGTTTAGCTTTCATCAGATCAAATAATAAACAAATAACATGATATGATACTTTTAACGTTTCTTTTATTGACCCCAGGTACGTATGGGCGGTAGCTAGCGCAAACTGGTTTATTTCGGTTGTACTCACTGTACGTATCACACTACTACAAATGCAAAATCGTCTCTAAAGTGATTTGACTATACTCGATGTATAATTGTCATTGAGCCCAATAAAACGGCACGTTAATTCTGAAGGCACTACGCCTTATGGGGGTGCGGTCTCATAGAGTTTTATTTGCGCGCGCCTTAACCCGCCGCCGCCAATATTAAATTCTGCGTCTCCCCAGCGCCCCCTGGGGGAATTACATTATGTGTTTGCTGTTACACTCCGCTGCCGTTATGTTATGTAATTAATGGCTTTTTAACGTTGACAGACGAATCGTTTTTCTATGTGGTCGCTGTTGAAAATACTTGTCATTCTAATGCCTGTATGGTGGTAGGTTGGCTTTGGTGGTATACACAGGGTGTATTTTTATGAATGCGTTAAGACAATACTAAGTATGTGTAAGGGATATCGACAAATTCTGAAATGAGTTATAGTTTTTTTTATGAAAACTAAAATTGGGTAGTTAGATTTTTCAAAAATATCTTTCCTAACCATTATGAAATAAATTATTAAAAAAAATCAAAAATCACATTTTGTATTATTACGCCATCGGATGGAAAAGCTTATAAAGAAGGATATGTGTCCAATATGTGCCCAAGCGTGGTGGGGATATTGAGAAAATGTAGTATTTAAGAACTTAAGAACCTATTTTCCACAATAAAGAAAATTTTATGTAATAAAATAAAAGCGTGTAATCTATAATCAGTAATTATGAACAAATGTAACGTCAGTCGGTGTTATCACACATCGGTACGTTCCTGGCCGCCCGCCAGCGCCGGGTTAATTCTAACCGGCATTCCGCTAACCTGCTCAGACATTGAAACCAAATATCTCCAGCCGTCAAGGTTGGAACTACAAATATTTTTTATGTACCTAATGTAACGGTCTGATGTAATTATGTAAAATCATACGCTAATTTGAAAATCTGCTTCTATTTCTGCCGGTAAATCTGATTTTCGAAGATATGTGCGTATTAGAGATTAGCAAAGGAAAACGCGAGGAAAACTAAATGAATATAACTCTATCGAGAACTGTGATGTCTAGATATTCTGTGGTGCATTGTACCCTAATTTTTTTGTGAGTAAGCAAGTGTCCAGTAGTAAGACAACAATGGGATAAGGATGATGGACGTAATAATTGAATAATAGAGTCGTTATTTTTAACCGACTTCAAGCATATAGTACATTTGATGGTAAGTGACCACTGCTATCCATTGACATCTGTGATCAATGATCTGGCATTGATTGCTACTATTAAGAGTCCTTCTGGGGTCAACCACCGATGCGTTGCTATTACTGACGACTAAGTTAGAACGCTTCGATATTTTATGGTGAAGTATTTCTCTCTTACTTTACTTACTTTAAGTTTTTGTGATCACATTAAACTACAACGTATTATTTCATTCGAATCAAATTAAACAACAGTTAAGTACAATAAAAAATTGCAATTGACTAAACAGAATAAAAGTTTTGCTACTGTTTTCCTAAAAAAAGGGTTACAACCAAAACTCATTTTAAATACCAGCAAAACGAACTCTAATAGTTAGCGAAAAAGATAAATAAGGGTTTAAATAAACAGAGAACCCTACAAAGGGTTGTAGGGATTAGATTTGTTCAGTTTTTTGTTGTTTTAGTAGCAATAAACCCTTGACTACCCGTGCGTGTTGAGGTGCTGACTAACTAGAGCGGTATTGTGCTTTTGTAAAAACCATTTGATTTAAAACATTATAATAAAGTTGTGTAGTTAAGTTGCATGAAATTTATTGGTCGGTAAGTGTTCTCTACTGCTCTTTTATATTTCAACTATTAATATAATTAGACTTTTATAATAATACATATATAAATTCTATTCATACATGAAGCGCGCGCTAATGGATTTTTCAAAAATTATAGTAGCTTAAAGGAGACTGGGACTTTTGGGCTAGAGATGAAACAAATCCTATTAGGGTTTAAAATTATGGCTATAATTTTCTGTTTTTAAATACGAAATATTATGTTAATCCACAATCTATAAAAAGAGAAATTCAATATTAAGTATTTGTGAATTTACGTTTCAAAATTAATCGATATTAGCGGTACTGATTTATTATTTTTAGATGAAAGTATAGATCTGAGGAATCAGCTGTCTTCCAGTGAAAGTCCCGTCTTAATCGGTATATCCGTTTAATAGATTACCTCAGCCAATAAGACAATTTTTTTTATTATATTGTGTACCTATATGCATTTACTAAAAAGTTGTTATTTGCAAATCAAAAGTAGACAGTTCAATTTTATTTATTTGTATAGATACAGTAGATCAGCTTACACCTACAATAGCTTTTCATTTGGAATATGTGTAAGGCGGTAATATCACACCAAGCTAACTATATTGATTATTGTACTTTCCAAATTATATCAATTTTACGCATGACAGCCGTGGTAATAAAATATCAACAGATTCAATATGTCTCTACCTGTGTGGACGAGCAATGGCCCAGTTGGCGGCGGTGTTCGCGGAAGCGCGGCCAGCCAGTGCCAGCATGCCCCACTGTTGTTGTGATTGCTATTAGTAAATAATTGCTGTCAATACGGATCAGCGGGCAATAGCTACTGGTTAAGAGTATTGATGGATGTGTGATGCAACTGGTGTATGTAATTGTTTATCTAATACCTACTACTTTAATATTTCTTTAATTGTGTAGGTTACAGTTATGAAATTGGAGATTCTAATCAATCTCTAACTTATTAAAACTAATAAGTTTAATAAAGATGTATTTAGTTTTAGGTTGTATGGATTCTGAGTTATTAAGGGGTCATAGATGGCTCCAAATGGTTCGAGTAAATATGGTGTGGTTTCAAACATTGCCTTTGAAACACGACCGTGTTTCTTGTTGAATTTGAATTTGAATTTGAACTCGCGTCAGGACATGTGCCACGTGACAGTCCGAATTTCTCATTAAAAAGTAAAATTAAATAAATATAGATTTTGAAAATGATTGATTGTATGGTGCAAATTTCAACTTTTTCGTTCTGTTTTGTTTCTCAGTTCCTACGTCCTTAAATTTAAAAAGCAAAACAGGTAGTAATATTATCTTAAAAACAAAATACCCGACTGCTTATTTTTTTTGTTTTCAGGCACCATATTTAAAAATCACATGTTAAAATCCATCCAGCCGCTCGGAAGTGACGCCGGGTTATGTGGGATTTTTACCGCACTAAAACCCCCCGGTGGCCGTCCTCGGCGCTGCGAAGAGGACTCCGTGGTCTCA
>DWPV01006646.1:0-11357 GCA_018251915.1 Urbanus proteus proteus
CGCCGTTTTTCTAAATACCACGGAATATAGTGCCAATTTTAGAACCCCACGGAATTAGGTGACTTTACCTTAGTTTATTTTAAAATAGCAATTTGCTCTGTAGGTTTAAGCAGGGGCACTACCGTGTCCCTAGATATTAACCGAAAATCAAACGTAGAGGACTTTACAGAAAGTGTTGTGAACGTGGGAACAAAGAATAATTACCCTAAAAATAATAATATTCTTTATTCCCGAGTAAAAAATAAAATTCCTGCACGAACAAAACAACTTGACATCAATACCTATATGTAACACCTTTCTTGCTACAATTTTGGTTAATTTACAGGTTTCAACAAAAGAATTACGTGTGTTAAAAATAAAGTTATAAATCTGTTCATTAAGCCCATTTCTCCCCTTAGGGTTAAACAAAGCGTAGAATAAGCTCTTTTAATGGTTACTTATTTAAGCTACATTTAACGCGCTAGTTGGATAGTATATTAGGTATTTTAGTCGAGTTATTTTTTTAATTACTTAACACAATAATATTTAACGACATATTTTTTACAACCAATAAAATAAATAAATGTACATAAGTGGGTATAGTTGATCCTAGATTTTAATTATATACCTATTTATGTATCCAATAAGTAGTGCGTTTTCTATATATCTAAGCGATTCTGAGCTAAGCACCGTCCTACCACAGAATATCTATAAAGCGACGAAAAAAGAAAAAAATACATTTGAAAAAGCTCTTTGAAGTTTTGCCTTTTATTTGATTTGTCTTTGGTAATTAGATATACCCTACTCGCGCTATAATTAGATATCTTTTACGTAATCACCCCAATCAAGAAATTTTGTCTCCAAGCGAGCGATTGAAGCGTTAATTTACCTAATGTATCTTGTTCGGATTGGCCTTTGAACAAATTATCCAGTATTAGGTGCAAAAGAAATGCTTACCTTCTTTTATGCTTGTTCCAATTTCCTTGTTCAATGTTTTTCTCACTTGTTACTGAGTTATTTAAATTGGCTCTCATATAGTTTTAGGTAATTGTACGTAATTAACCACAAGCTTAGACTATCTTACTACAGGACCACATCAAAACAAAAACAAATTAACTATTTGAAGGTGCCGCCACACCTATTTCTGACTTATAACAGCAGTGTAGCGCTGCTGTGTTCTGGTTTGAAGGGTGTGGTTAGAGAGACAGACTTATTCAAGGCGTTCCGACTTAGTCCTCAGGGGTAGCAATTCATCTGTGGCCGACTTCAGGTAGGACAGTGATGTTATCTGGGGTTGATTATAGATGTCCATGGATAGTAGCCACTTAACACCAGGTGGACTGCATGCTCGTTTGCTACTTCCATATTATAAAAAATATATATTTCAATTAAGATTTAGATTATAAACCCAAATTAACTAATTTAATAAAACTAATAAGTAGGCAATCATTTAAAACTAGGTTTAAACTTTAAACTGCGTCGTAACTCTAAGCAAGAGAATAGTTATTGTTTACCCCAGCATTCCACTTAAGGGTATGGCACTGTTTATCGAAGAAGTTTGTTTATGGTCGAACATCACTTAACGGAGTCAGTTTGCGTGGGTCCGCAATTTGCGATATTGTCTCCAGAGTCTAAACAGTTTTAGGAGTGTATGCAGCATCGCATCAACATGGATCTAAAGTGACATGATCGGTTACACGCGAGAGAACTGTGGACGTACCTACATTGAGGTATTTTTTTATAGGATTTATTTATAAGATTGTTGCAAACAAATTAACGAGCATGCAGTTTACCTTATGGTATGTAGCCGCTGCCATGAGTGGAGACCTGAGTATTTTTAACACCGCTGATATAAGTCAGAAATATGTGGCGGTGCGGTGGTGCCATCGGAGTCGAACGTCACTCTACCACAATTCTACTAGATGTACCTACCCAGATAGATTGCTCCTGAGGTCGACCACAGGTGTGTTGCTTCCTCTGAGACCCTCAGGTGTTAAAATTAAATTGAAATTGGAATTTTTCATGTAAGTGTCTCTCCCATACTACACCCTTCAGACCAAAATATTTCAACGCGTAACATCCACGTAATACCCAGAAATTTGTGAGTGTAATGGCAACACCTCCGAAGTGGTCGACTTTGCTCTGCCATCAACAACAGCACTTTTAGACCTGTCACGTGATCTCTACGTTTACAAAATTCAAGATCCATAGCGTAGGCACTTCTAGATATGCCATCAGCTATCGCAACGTGAGCGTTGTCGCGACAGAGCCCTAAGTTAATGTTGCGTGTGAAGTTATGGCCCAGTTTCAGAACTGCATGCGCTAACTTCGTGGCTCTGAGCTTCTACAGGAATTCACGTCACGCAGCGTTAGTTTTTGATAACTAGCGAAATAGCTTTACATGTATTTTATTATAATAAATCAAGTGTCACTTGGTCTAATGGCGAATGGAAACATCGAGAGGATTAAATGTATGAGAGTTCTCGAAAAAGTTTATTATGGTCGCTCGTCGGATTAAAAAGCATAATATACCTAACATCATTAGATATGTAGGTATGTAGAACCAATCCGTACTTGATTAGATAAAGACGAAAACCTTCTTAATTTGAGAGGTGACCCATGCCCAGCTGTGGGACTGAAATGGGTTGGGTATGATATATGGTACATATTTCGTTTTCTAAACTTCAAGAGCCCCAGAAAACTGCAAACTTTTTATGGAGCGATGATGTGGTTTCTAATGTAAAGAATAAATCTTACAATTATTTTTTTCAACGCTCAAATATTAATACACGTCGTAAAAACTTATAAAAATACTCACAAGTTGCCTCAATTTATAAATGCTAAGACATCATCCCTCAGGTATCTACATTTCCTCATTACACTCAGTCCTGTTCCTCACACGTCAAAGAAAAACATTTTCTATGAACAAAGTGGCGCTAAGAACACATTACCCTTTTTTCTTCTGCCTCCTTTTTGAGGTCCAAGTACAACCCTTCAACTTAAGTGAACGTTAATTGCTTCGTGAGAACAGAAACACCTGTACGAGAATTATGGCGCTGAGTAATAAACACAAAACAATTGGAATTTAAAAATTAAAATGTCGTTCGTTTAATACCTTCTTAAACACCACATTAAGTTTAGTATTAAGTGATTTGTAAATATAAATATTAATTTATATGAAAAAGACAACGACAAAATATTTTCAGCACTGTTATCTATTTTTATTTTTTGTTTCATGAGCATTAAATTACATTATAAAATACTAAAAAAAGCTATTTAATTTGGTCTAATTCTGACCATTTTGTTTCACAAATACCGCATTATATATATGCGGTACCTAATGAATACTTTATAACTGATAAGTACCTTCGATTCATATTGAAGTTGTTAATTTTTCATAATTATAGTTAGGCGCAGTATGTGAAATTAATAAAGTAGAATAAGTGGACATTCGAGTTATTACTTCTATATATGTTACAATTTTTTTGTACAATATCATCAGCTGTAACACTCAGGCGTTTTATTGGAAGTATATTTCACAAACGCTAAAATAGAATGTTCAATTTTTATATGTCAACGATTCCTCACAATGAATTCACAACATTCACATTTTTCGAACCGAGTATCATTAAGTTTTTTCTACGTTAGTCCTAATTATTTTAATTAAATAGGAACAATACATTTTTAATTATGAAAATACTGCATGCAACCTAATTAGGTATGGACAGTTAAGTAAGTATATAAAATGAAAGTTCCGTGTGTCTGTACATAATAGTTATAGTGTAGAGTTTGAAGAATAATTACTAGATAATAGATATTTCTATAATTGTTGTTAACAGTTCCGTCTGTTTCTCAAATTAAAATACTCAATTTAATTACAAGGTCTAATATATTCAACGAATTTACAAGGTACTACTGTTAAAAGCTACGAGTAAAGCTAAACCTACTCCGATTTTTTAAAAGCGAATGAAACTGATTAGCCCCGCTAGTTTATAAGTGGAATTATATGCATGTAAAAATGTTAATATTCAATAAAATTTATAGAACAGTAATTAGATTTCGAAATAATAATACTTATTAATAGATTTAAATTTAAATATTCCATTACAGCATATTTGAGAAAGACAAAGACATAGTCTAAAAATTGTAGAGGCTGAAACGAAGATAGAATAATCCAATATTAATAAAAAGTACATAACACTTTAGATAAAAGGAGCGATAAATGATAATTTTGCTACAAAACATTTTATACAATGACTTTTTATGTAATAGAATATTCTTAGTTTCATTCCTAATTCTAGCATCCAATTTCACACAGAATTGGAGAAATTCAGTTCATTTAAATAATACCACTCTTGGGGCCCGTGAAGTGAAATATTTAAAGCGTATGACAATATTTTAGAAAGAATAGCTTTATTTTAGAATGAGTGCCATCATAAATCGCACCCTGCAGCAATAACACACGATGTGCACTGAATTTCAAACACATTTTGCATTAAAACCTTAAAGTTATTGACAGTAGCTGCAATGTTCGTAAAATTCTATGTAAGCATAATAAAAGTTATCCATAATGGTATATTAATGTTAAAGTGTACTTTTGCATTTCTTTTAGCAGCTGCATCTAATCATGATTGAAAAATTTGAGCATACCATAAAAGAAAAAAAAAAGATTTAATTAAATTCCAGGCGAGAGTAATATGTTATTGAGGTTTTTAAGTTAAAAAATGGGGTGCGCCACAAAATAACTGATTTTCAAAGTGGGCGTTAGTCAAAATAAATTTGAGAACCTCTGTTCTTATTGCATGTTTTCAGTAACACTCGAAGTTGATTTAGGCGTCTAAACAACTTTTACACATGGAAGTGTTTGCAATGACTACAATGTTGTTTTCTAACGCCTATTTTGGTTACACGAATGAAAAGCAGAGAAGAGGATTACGAGACTAAGTAGTTTAGAATTTTAGACTAGTTTTTAGATACAGAAACGTAGGTATACTTGGGAATACGTGTTACTCCTTTAGCTATGCTATTTGGCTCCTATAATAAGTCTTTATAAAACCATAACATTTATCTTTATTTACTCCTTTACATAAAAAGCAAAAACATTTCGCAAAATTTAACAATTTCAATCGAACATACGGAACTGACATCCCACGTCAACGGTAAAACCATACAAGTAAATCATTCAGGTGATATTTAAATTGCAAATAAACCTTTTGAACTTAACAATGCCGGTAAAAATTTCGTCTCGTACAAGGGATTTGTATTAAGACAGATTTATGTTCTAATTAGTCGTCCCCAGGCGCAGACCTTCGTAAAACGAATTTACGCGACCGCAGCGTTGTGCTCGAATTGTTACATATGATTTAGACACGACAGGTAACTAACACTTAGGCTAATTGAAACAGGAATAGTTAAAACAAAGCAATCTTAAAAATAAGAAAGGTATATTTATCGTTTTATTTATTTATGCGTGAAATTAGAGAAATTAGAATAATAGCGAGGTTTTTACATCTCCGGTATGATTAGAAATTACATCACACAAATAATCAATTTATAATTACAGAAAAAAATCAGTTTATTTTTAATAAAAGAAAATATTTTTCAAACAACAAACATTTAATTTGCTTTTTCTAATGTTCGAAAAATTTCAGCATTGGAAAATAATGCAATATTAGACTCATATCGGAAAATAAATAGAATTTTAGTGGCAAAAAATTAGCTTCTAACAGAATGTAATTTTGTGATATATTTTTTTGTATTTTTATATCTTTTGAAAGAATGCGGTAACTGTTATATTTATGCTACTTTCACCGTTTAAATGTAAAAATCTTTTTCGTGATGCAAATTAAAAAGCATTACATTTAAATTTCAATTTGTTAAAATAGCAAAAAGAACGAAAATCTTTATACGTTAAATAGAATCTTTCTAAGTTTAATATCCACTCCATGTTTAAAATTATTCTTTTACTTTTAAAGTTCAACGGGACGGGACAGGAATTTTTGTCTGAAAGAACGGATTTTATTAAGACAGATTTATGTTCTAATTAGTCGTTCTCCGGATGTGAAGCTGCGTAAAACGAATTTACGCGACCATAACGCTGTGTTCCTATTGTTTCATATGATTTACGTACACCTATCGACAATTTACTACTTCAACATACTTATTATACCAACCTATATGATTTATTTTTAAGGATTTTTATGACTCCAATTTTTTCTTTTTCCACAAATATTACGTATACATTTTTAATAAACCTAAAATAAAATTAAAAACAACAAACATTTAATTTGCTTTTATTTGTTTTCGTACCTTGTACCTATTTAATTTGTAATGTTTCAAATTTGTAATGTGGTATTAAGTGGCAGAAACTGTAAGTTCAATAATTATGTCAAGTATAAAAAATTAAAAGACCTCTGTTCCTTCAGGATCAATGGACTATTTGTTTCTAACTTTGTTCCACTGCTAGACTTCTATTCTCTTGAGTGTGTACTTGTCCTAAAAATAGTGCCTAAGTACCCGTTAAAATAATAGGTTTCATTGAATGTCAACAAAATTATTGACACAATGATAATTTTTCAAACTCCTTTACAAGAAAACAAAAACACGTAAGTACTTATTTTCATTGTTTTATATTTAATCGTGAATATTGTCAAAAATTGACGTTAAGAGTACAAAGGCAATTTTAGTAGCGTATTTGTATTTTCAAATTCAGAATCCTTCACCTGGGGATGAACATTCACAAACACGATTGGCAAACACACGACTATTATCAATTCACACTCGGTGGCTTATAACAAAGGGTTCAGTCGCGACACGGCGCCGTTTTATTCACTTTGGCGTTGTAACAAAGCTTTCTATACTAACACCAAATTTGTAAATTCTGTGACAAAAAACGAATGTTGCTTTTTCCGTTTTTTATTATTTTTCAATATGATTTTTAGTCGAAACGTTACTTGTAACATTTTTGCAATAGAGTGAGTGTGTGTGTCTAAAAAAATAAAAGTAATAAAAGTTTTTTTAAAGTGTTGCAAAATTTTAATGAATTATACCTATTTTATTTATCTTGTCGGATTGATGACAAGCAATACACAATTTTCATCATAGATGTATCGTCCTACTAACGTACATGATCTAAGGTTTTCACAAAGAATATTGTTATGTTCTCCAAAGGGTTAAAGTTTTCCGAGGTGTTGCCACCCATTCATGGCCTATGAAAGGCCATGGCCTATGGCCGCTTTATCGGGCTGCCTAATCGTTTGTTACATCAATATAATTAGTACAAAAAATACTAATGTAAATAATGGTAGGCGTTTAAGCTTAGACAATCAAACCACGAACAGTTACACCATCTTCAAATTGTCATAGTCACATAGCGCTTCTCAAATGTGGTTAAACAAATTTTCAGACATAGTATACCGACAGGAACCTGTTTTGAAGTTAAATTACCAAAGTTTGACAAGCGGTCCGACTCAGTGAACTACGCTAGCAATAATTCTGCAGCAAGCCTGTAAGACAATCTGTTGGGTACTTTCAATTGACTAGTGTTGGGTAATGAAGTATTTCTATAGTTAAGTCATCAAATGTTTTTGATTGACATCACAACTTTCCAGACTTAATTAGATTTTATTGATTTTATGACGGTAGATAATTATATAAAGGTAATTACAGCATCTATCGAAAGCTCTTAAAATCTTAAAAGGCTTGTCTTTTTTATTAGTTGAAGTAGTTTTTTAACGTAAATCACAAAGTAAGAAGTGAGTCACTTTAAAAGCATAGTATGTACTTAATTAAATACTTTACCATTAGTGGAGTCACTAGCTACCTATTAATAGAATACTTAGGTAGGTACACCTATAGGTAAACGTTATAAAGTTATACTTATTACTTCAAATGGAAAGAAAGACAAAAGACGAATTATATTTCACCATGAAACAATAACGTCTACCCGTATAATATGGGAATGCCTCGTATTCTGGTCCGCGGGCGCGCGTGGTGGGACCAGGCGGCCGCAGCACGGCACAGGTGCTCGTCGGACGCTCGCCAATTGCTTCCTACGTCTAATGAAATACTTCTCCCAAGACACTCCATCCGCCTCAAATTGAAACTGGAGATTATCTCTTTGTCGCTATTTCGTTTTATACCCAGTTATTATTTAATTGAATCGTCCAGACCAATTTCGAGATAATTCCTAATCTTTCTGTGGATGAAATTGAATGTGGATTGAACATTATGTGGTTGACTCTGACATTACCGCCATTCTTAATTGTCTTTTAATAGCAGTATTAAGTGCTGCTGTGATCTGGTTTGAGGGATAAAAAAGAGTCCTATCATTCCAACTTAGTCCACAGGGGCAGCAAAGAAATTGTGGTCGACCTCAGGTAAGATTCCAATTTTATCTTGCGATGCTCATAGGTGCTCATGGGCGGCAGAGGCAACTCACAATCAGATGGACTGCCTCTTTGTTTGCTGCTTCAATAATATAAAAATTCATATCAGAAACTACTTTATCCCATTTTACGGACGTATTTACTTACATCCCAGCCGGTGCGGACCCACCCGCATGATATTAATTTCTGCCAAGTTTCCGGGACACCGACAGGCTTATAAGATTAGAATAATTTTCTCGTTTCGAGGACTTCCCGCGAACGTAACCAGCAGTTTAATTAAAACTAACAGTTGTCTCACACAGTCTTATCCGGCAATTTGCGAGGTATTACAGGCCGAACTTTGTCCACAAATTATCTCGACTCCATTTAACAAAGCGGTTATGTTAATACGACCTCAACAGATTTCCTGACTGTTTTTTGAGCGGCGTGCGCCAAATTACGACATAAATGTAAAATATTGTGTTCAATTTTAAGTTTTATAATCAACAAACTCTGTCTTGGTTATAACGGAGCTATCATTAAGCTGGAGCGCGAATGAGCTTTTTATGAGCGTCATAACACTTCAGATGCTGGAACCAACTATTGAATTAGTAATGTCACTTAATGTACCCTGTTAACGGGGCCTCTGGGCAGTACATTTAACAATAGAAGTTATAATGTGACTAGTAATTATGAAGAACAAAACAAGTGAATATGGTAGCATGGCAAAAATGTCGGTACATTTAATATTAAACTAACTTACCTATGTACCGTATGTCTAAAAGTATCGAAGAACAGATTTAAAATTGTACGTGAAAATGTAGTACCTAATTTCACCGCTTACCGCGTGCCGTGCATCCAATATACGTTCGAATAAAATCCGTTT
Source organism: Urbanus proteus proteus (assembly GCA_018251915.1). Taxonomy (NCBI): domain Eukaryota; kingdom Metazoa; phylum Arthropoda; class Insecta; order Lepidoptera; family Hesperiidae; genus Urbanus; species Urbanus proteus. The sequence continues at coordinate 9,232 of DWPV01006646.1, forward strand.
GTCTCCATGCATATAAAGTTCATTTGTTTCGTCTGTGAAATATAGTGTGACACAAATGTGAGGGAATGAATCTAAAGGAGGTTGACATCAACTGAGGCCCCCCTTCCTATCAACCGGGGTCTTATCTTTACTATGATATAAAGAAAAAGTGCCATTTTCTCAGCAATATCTTCTGTGTATGAGTGCTTATGAAATATGAATTCTATCTTGCAAAACATATTATTTCGTTATTACCGGATATATTGCGACATATTTCAGTAATAGGTATGAAGGCATCACTTTTGCACGAACAAAAAAAGGAATTCATTCGTTGTTACATTTATCGTGTTCGCGTTTCGTGTATTAAATTGTTTCTGCGTTTATATAAACAAACACGCATTTATTTTAACCTCATTTAAAAATAACAACACGGCTTTATGAATACTTGTAATTAGCCTTAATTTCAACTAAGGAATTTTATTTTTGGTCGTGATTAAGGGAAAAATTGTACCTGTAGTTGGTAATATTTGTTTACTCGTTGATTGGTTTTCCTTTGTAGAGTGGTTAACCGACCCGTGACGGCGACGTCGCGACGCACCCTGAGCTGCGTCCGTGTAAATCATACATGAATAGGTATCACAATATACGATTGTGTTGGTAGAGCTTATAAAACATTTTAGAATCTTCTTTTCTTAATTAATGATTAAAGCAATCACTATCAGAATTAATGTAAATAAATGCGACGTTTAGATTTGGGTTTGAATAACAAATAAGTAAATAAAAGGTTATATAGGATAAGAAGAAAAATGACTATTGTAGTATTTCTGTAAAATTCATCTTTATTTTAATGGAATAAGAATTATTACCAAACAATGTAACCTTCAAATTAAAATTCTTATTCAAAATCAGTCTTGGGAGTCTTGGTTGTAATTAATTTATGGATATACATTTCTCTTAACTCCACAGTCACATAATTAGCATACAAATCACGAAACCAACAGGCGTAAGTTTAAGCATCGCCTAACTTGTACACATGTTTTGTTGAGACACGACGGGACGAGCAAGGCGGTGATCCCCACAATCTGTCCCGAACAATAAGTCGCTCTAACAAAAGCCGGCCATTTGAACAAGTCGGAAACTTTTGTAAGTTTAGCTCTTTCTTCGCAGGTCTTGGCAGCGGCGCTACATCTTACAATGGAAATAATCGTTAGGGTTGAGGGAATAGTCATGAGAAGCACTAAGATGATGCTATCGCTTTATTTCCATTGCCAAATTGTTTCATTCTTACTGCTTTTATTAAAGATTGTAAAGATTTTAAAAACTGGGAAGGTTAGTAATATTTTAAATTATTTGTGAGCTTTGTCTTTTAAAGAACTATCTTAAATTATCAAAATAAAGAGTCAAAGTATGGGTTTCTTATTATAATATGCCTGTGGTTCACGGGCTCGGTCAGTCTTCATGAATTACGAAATTTAGTTATTCAGACTTTGGGCGTTTGTTTACTTGCCTGAACGGGTATCTATATTGTTAGCATATTATTGATGTAAATAAGAAAATTAAGAGCGTTTGTCCACCACCGCCGTCACTGGACCGTCACCGAGAACAAGAACCTGAAAGAACCCGTCAAAATATTGGGCGACGTTGTAGCGATCATGCGGAATCTACTCGAAATTTCGGCGGCCGGGATGAGGCCGGGTTACGGACGTGCAGTGGACAAGCTGTAATAGTGAATGTATGTACCGCTACTTCGGCGCCGTTATCTCTTTCTCAGTGACGGTCCGGCGACGGCGGCGGTGGACAAACGGTCTAAGGTTTTTAATTCCTCTGTGCCAACTTTGATAAATATAACTTGAAATACACACTTAGGTTACAGGGTAAGTCTACAGGATTCTTTTAGTATGTTATTAATATGGTCGTTTCTGATCTGTCTGACCCTATAACGTGCTATCCGATAGTTAACCGTTTTTGACGTATTTGACTTTTAATTTTTTTTAATCATTTTTTGACTCAAATTTCAACATAAGAAAAAACTAAACTAGCTAGTTGCTGTTTTTTTAAGCATTTAGCTAGAGGGCATTACAATTAATAAAAATCAGTACTACATTTCAACACAAATGCTAAAATTGTAAAATGGCGGCTCAATCACT
>DWPV01006647.1:0-11357 GCA_018251915.1 Urbanus proteus proteus
TATCATTTTAGTACATTTTGTATGAACCATCGCTCACTATAGGCGGGCCGCACCGCAACGTCAAACAACACGATTCACAAGATGCGATGCGCTGCGGCCTGCCGCGGCTACAGTGTGCGTCAAGCTTAACAGGAAGAGTACACTATTGCAGAATTTGTAACACATAATGTGTGAGTGTGTGTGTAATCCACACCACAATAGTTCAATCAGCTCGAGAATAATTTATAACATCTTCAATATTTCATCCACTATAAGTAGTTACATGGTCGGATTAATATGAACATGTGATATTGGCTATCGGCGTGCATACGATATCAGGCCGTTCCATCTCAATTATCTATTAATCGATTAATAAAGACGTAATCGGTGTTGATAATCTAGAACATTGACTATTCCGTAGGATTTGGCGCTCGCTTAAATTAATTTACATACTAATAGTATTAGCGTTTAATATGAGGGTAAATCTTATGTCTTAAGATTGGACGGAAGACAGTATATTATTGGATATAGTATGTACTTACTTGTTATGTTATGTTTTAGTCATACTATTTAAACAGAAATAGCTACCCTACTACCCTAGTGACCGTGCTTCTATTTCCAAGACACTAAGTCTATTTCTATTTTATGACTTAAGTAAGGCGGCGTTCGATTCAAAAATGTTATAAGAGTCGTAAGAGCGAAATACTTTTATATATGAGGCAATTGAATTTAGTACATGTTAAGCAATGCATCCTCAGACTTATTTGTGGGTTGAGTAGGGATTTCACACGGCGTAGTTAGCCATTAGGTGGACTGTTCATTCATTCCTTTAGAAAACGATGAAACGAAGGAAAACGCCCATCGCCAAATAATTCTCTTAATTTTTTCCTGCACTATCTATTAAAAAAGTGTAGCAACAATAATCCAGGCCCATATTTGCATGCTTAATCTAAAAGTAGACTGAAAGGAAATGCTTCTATCAAAAGTGTAATAAAGTTTTAAATAAATATGTTTACGTAGTCAGAAATTAAGCGAATCACTTCTGCCATATTAATATACGAGTATGAGCCCGGTCTTTAGCAGATTATGAATGCGAGGAATTCAGCCGAGAATTACCAATTCAATAAAGTCAACACACACGGGGTAAACGAGAGGCACCGCTAGTGTCACCACACAGTAATTTATGAAGAGACGGTCTGAAACTCCAAAAAGCTTTTGAAAATCTCTTTATTTGGTCATAATAAATTTCACAACTAATTATTTTCATTTGAAAGTTAATTGACACGCGTTACATGTACTGTCTGGTTTACGAAAGCATCAGTCATTTAACTGCAACTTCTTTATATTCCTTAAATAGATTCTGCAAAAATGACATAGAAATTATGAATATTAGAGATGTGATTGGATATTGATATTTGTATATTGATTTTACAACTTAGAGTAGATACAGCAATTTCGTTAAACCTAAAATTAAATAAATCGGTAGTTATAAGAAATGTTATTAAAACAAGAACAGCTATTCTGATATTAGAAATAGGCCATCATTTTGGTAAATCTCGAAATTTTCTCATAAAATGACACAAGTTATCAACATGCTAAACGGAATATCCATGAACAAAGAATTCAATTTTAAAATCAATTTCCAAACTTTTTAGGGCGTTCCCAAACCTCATATACGATGGTCACACTACACCGGGTGCCGGGACTACCGAGCGAATCACTTTAAGTGATTTTCCTATCGATTAACCAGCGCTCTCCATAAACACACTGAACGTGTGTGTAGGCTCCTTCGGCGTTCGATATTTAATTTAGAAACTTTTAGTCATCAAACTTATTTATTTTTCTTATTGCTAAGTTGTAAAGATGAGACGATTAATAGAATTTATATTTTATAGATAGTCGTATCCTAGAAAAGATTACAGGTAATATAAAAGTTTGCGTATAAATATTTACTAAGCCAAATAAGGTACCTATGTATTAAAAATTAAGTTTTATTTAACATGAGACGACATTTCTGCCTTATTAGAGAAACTTTAAGATAAAATAAGTTAAGATATAGGAGCAATAGCTACCTAAATAAAATATTAAATTAGTGTTCAGGCGCAGTAATGCACTTGTAAGCAATATTAGATACAAGTTCCTATTTGAAACCGAACTTAGCATAACAGATGTGTGATATGATGATAATGTCTAACAACTTAAAATTAAAAATGCCTTGTTTTTGACTTACTAAAACAACATAAACACAGTAGCTAATACATTACCTGTATAAACCAAAATTAGCTATCTGCATAGACGCACGGTATTCACGAAACATTAGCCAACTGGGTTCTCGACCCAGAACACCGTCGGATCGGAAAAGGTTTCAAGTATATGTCACGTTTAATCCACATTCCACTCAGGTAATAAAACACCCGAAGGCAAGAACTTTCTAGATCAATTGCCAGCGAGAACCCTAAATTGCCGCAAGACTTTATCTTAAAATATAGATGTACGAGTCCGGAATTTGTACTTGGATTGAAACACGATTTATTTTAAGATTTGTATGTGGTTAGGTACTTAAACAAGTATTTTTGGATATATTTGACATAAAAGCAAGAGGCGAAGTTTATCATGGTCTATAAACAAGACTTGAATTCGTTTGAACATTGTAGAACCCTCTATGAATCAACTCCACCATAACTACACCTACATCTGCCTAATAACAGTGATAAGCACTGTTGTATAGAGTACACACGGTGTTTAAAAACCCATTTATACTCTGTAAGATCCCCCGTTAATGTATATTAAGTTAATGAGCAGCAGCAGACTTCGTTCAATTAAGGTATTGCAATAAGGCTTTCACTGAAATTACCGCCTTTCGAGTGAATTGTTCCTGCGAACATTTCTTACCACTATGGTTCCTATTCTATAGGGACAATGAAATCTAAATATCATACGCATTATGTTATAACAATCTACCAAAGTAACTAACTATTAATGTAACTACTTAATAAATTTTTGAAATTAATTTTAAAGTACATCTTATTGTCGTATCGAAATGAAACTTTGTTGTTTGGATGACAATACAACAACAACATATACATAAAGTTATTATGTATTTGTGTTTGTGTTGTTACCTCTAAGCTGTAAGCCTTATATCACACACATATACGACAGTAACAATATGAAAATTTTAAATAATACAATTTCGATAAAGCTGAAAGAGGCCGTAGAAGTAAATCAAACCGAAATCCAGTTAATTAATTGGATTCCACTAAGCCCATATTAAAATTAAACACAGCCTATGGAGTTTCGGTTAATTGGTTTCCTGCAATTAATAAAATCCATTTTCATAAATTGCACAGAGCAATGAAAATGTAGAGCGCAGCGCTGGCCTACAAAGGGGACCGCGGTATAATTGCGATCTATTGTAGAGTGCATCCCACTAATATCATTACTAACTATCTATAGATCAGTGCTCTGTGCATTCACCGGTGTCTAATGGCTGAAACCTCATATTGGTTTTACTTTCAAAAGCTAGCTATTTTTTTTAGTTTGAATTTAGTGAAAGGGAAGCTAAGATTGGATCGACAAGGTTATTTTAAAATGTCGTGGACTACGCTATGTGAACGCATGAATACAATTATTTTTAGGTATCTAACATTATCCTAAAAATAATCTAATAATAGAATTAAATCGTATTTATTACGATACCAAGAACCACGAACCAGAAACTTGTCTTTTAACGACACTAGGAACAAAACTGTCTATAATCAAAATGTTTACGTAATGTTAAGTGGGAAGGTCCCCGCTTAACATTACATAAACATGACACAAAAAGCGCTTAAAGACAACAACCAAAAACCCAGGCCAACAATCAAAAACTCCAAACAACTACAAGCAAAGTAAGCACAAGACCTAATTAAAGCCTAAACTAAAGCGCTTTGTTTTCCGAGAAAACAATACGGCTCGAAACTCGCCTTCATAAAGGATGCTCGACAATAATTAACTAACACGGCGAGGAGTAGGCGACGTGCTCAAGAACAGGGGACCTACACGTTCCCTCCCCGGCCGTGCAACCGAGCCTTAATAACTACAAGATATTGGCTCCACGGGCGGGCTTCTTCCGTCATTTTCAACGTTTAATAACTCTATGTGCGTTTAAAACTACCTCACAGGAATCCGCGATCGTGTAGGATGGTGTTCCTAACTATTTACACACAACAGTTTATATGCACAATAATTAACTATCATGGCGACGTGCACAAGCCCTCCCGCCGTGCAACCAAACCTTAATAACATTAAACGTTAAGTCAGAGCTGTCTCACAGGAATCCGCGGAAGACATGTTTTAGAAGGATGGTGTTACTTATTTTGCCGTTTACGAATACTTCGCATGCACACAATAAATATTGTATGTACACTATGTATTTCGTCGGGAAATTGCTCATCATGTATGAGTATGATCAAGTATGAGTATATTTGTATATTGTGTCCTTCAATTTATTTATTGTCAAATTAAAATAAGGAAAAATACTACTTATTTACACTAAATCTAATATCGAAATTCAGTTCTCTAAACACACTGAAACCATAAGATACGAGCATGATCAGAACGAGTCACAAAAATACTGAACCAAGTATTCTAGACAGTTTTTTGTCCGTCACAAAAATACGGAACCAAGTATTCTAGACAGTATGTTGTCCGTCACAAAAATACGGAACCAAGTATTCTAGACAGTTTTTTGTGCGTCACAAAAATACTGAACCAAGTAATCTAGACAGTTTTTTGTAAACTTACGCATGTAAAACACAAATTTTAACAATTATGCGATAGAATTCCCGCGAGCACCGCATCCATGGACACGAGCGCCGAGCATTACTTTGGCGCGAGAATGCACTAGACGTCCTCAGGTATAAATTCCCAGATTTGACCGTGACGTCGCGTCGTGCACGTGTGCGTCAAAGTACCTATTAGTTGAGTGCAGCTACCGTGGCAAGCCTGTGCGGAACTGTGCGCGTTGAGTTTGCGACTTTGCGTCTAGGCACGTTAAGTTTGCCTCTGTGCAACGTCGAAGCGGAACTGCCATTGACACTCTAAACCAGTGTTTCCCAAAGTGGGCGATAACGCCCCCTGTGGGCGCTGGAGGCCTAGAGGGGGGCGGTCAGGAGCTCAGAAAAATCGAGGAGCACTGATGTCTATGGGCGACTGTGGCCACTTACTATCAGATGGATTCAACCCATCTGATGGTAAATGGCTCATTTACTATTGACATAACGTAAAAGAAAAAAATGGGTATATATAAATTCCAGGCGAGAGTAATATGTTATCAAGGTTTTTAAGTTAAAAAAATGGGGGGGCGCTACAAAATAACTAATATTCAAAGTGGGCGTTAGACGAAAAAGTTTGGGAACCTATGCTCTAAACAAGTTTTGCGCTAACTTACGAGCGCTGCACACTACCTACTTGTCGAGTTATTCACGCCGCGCGAACAACTTAAATGAGAAACAATGAGTAGGTAATTGTTAGGGGTGAGGCACCGATGTGGCTTATGCGGGAAGTTCGCCTCTAAACGCTCCCTCGTCTATTGTGTAACGGAAATTTGTCTAACAAAAAGGTGTTTTATGAGAATAGTTGGAAAAGGCGTGGAAGTGTTCTTGAAGGGTTACATTGGGGTGCGATCGCCAGACCAATTCTGTCTCATCCTCGCTGTTAGAACTTTAGGAATAGAGAAAGTAGAGGCATGGATTGCCACTTGATATTGAAAGTCAGTGAAGTTTGAAGACATCCCATTACAAAACAAACATGATCAATTGCTAAGGGTATACCTTTACTACCTCTAGAAACTTAGTTGGAACATCGCATGTCCGCCTGCCTGTAAACTGTAAACTCAACGCCAAACAATATCTTTTAAAAACTCGAATATGCACATAAAATAAATATTCTTACACAAGATGTATGAGCGAATGTTGGAGCTTATCGAAACGCATCCGAGCCGTTGAACGTGAAATTTTATTTATGTGTCAAGTCTGCACCCACCGTGTAGCCAACTAACTATAGCCAAATCACTTTCGAGACGTTTTTGCATTTGTAGTAGTGCGACGTCAGCAGAAAAATAAACAAATAATATGTATTTATTTTGGTATGTTCTTAATATTACACAAACGTAAATTATTATTATGAATGTCTCTAAGTGCATACATTTCGTAGTTATCTTCGTTTGAACTTTCATTAGATAAATCGTTAATGTTAATGATAATCGTTCTAATATTGTATCTAAAGCCTATTTATATACACTGACATTGTAAAATGATTACCCATTATAAAATGAAAGCACGTAACTTACTTTATTTTGGGGCTCCTTCAAAAAATAGCTTTTAAAAAGGTTTCCGTCACCAAAAAAAATTGAGAACCACTGGTTTAAAGAAACGTATATGCCAACTATCACTTAAATCTTATGGGGTGGTGTTGGATTAAACTTTAAATCATCCATCATCCACCTGACCTGTATCTAGCAATGGCACATATAAAATGGTAGCAGCCACATCTATATACTTTTTAGTTTGAAAAAGCTAAAATATTTCACCGTTCAATTGAGGTTACGCATACAAATAGTATACTCGTATTAATCTAAAACTTACGACACCGCTACAGAAACGTGCAAAAGAAAACTATTTATCCTTAATTTGCAATACAAGTAGGAGAAAAGTCTTACCACAGCAAAATAGCCGATTACAAAGTTAGGACTCAGTAACCGCTATATAACCCGACGATTTCCTTTTAAATTCCGCTACAATAAAAATAAAACGCAACTTCAACTTATCACTTAGTAAGCAATCTCCTTTACGAGTTCTTAAAGAGATGAAAGTTATTTTTTACGATCTCACTGGCTCCACGAAAGGAAGTTAACGCTTAACATCTCACCTGTATAGAAGATTATCGTGATTTACCGATTTGTACCACCGCGATAGGGTATGCGAGAAGCTATGGAGTGAATATTCACTCCATAGCTTCTCGCATACCGCTTCTTGCTATATAGCAACTAGCAAAGCAGTAACAACTAGAAGAATTTTGCAATTTTAATTCTATAATTTACTTAACAAAAGGTGGATCAAAGGTGGATGAATGCATTAACTATACCTTTCCTCAATCTATCTCCATCCCCGTCAATCTAAACTTCATCTAGATCTCTAATAGTTCTATAAAAAGTAATGACATTTTATTCTCATCTCTATCTCTCCTTTTCCTTTTTTATCTTTATTTACCTACCGTTTTAACGTTTTATTTTTGCACCGCCTTAAACTTTTCTCAAAGCTGACAGATAGAAAATGCTTTTAGTATTATGTCCGTCTTCTTTACCACAGAGAGTTAATAAATATGGCATAGAATCATTATTGAGACAGATATCTCGATAGTTCCTCTTCGTCAGTGAACCTACTACTCCAGTCCTATAACTAACCTTGCGCGATCGCGACCCATAAACTTTTCAACTTCCCTTAAACGATTTTCGCCGTACACGTAATATTACTTTCCGATTGTAAACTTTTTGCTTGTGATTTTAAGATGTTTTTTCCTTGAGGCGTAAGTGGAAAACTTCTGGGAACTGATACGTCACTAAAGAGGTTTATTGAATTTAATTTCTTGTTATAATAAAGTAAGAAAAAGGTACCAGGTGGAAGTCACCTAAAAATATGTATGAAGATATTGAGAATTACGTTTGAATGCCTGTAGGTACCTAGTTTGGTAGGTACTTATGTTTTATTACATCTGTAAAATACGCTACGAGATCGTTACGTAATTCAAGCCATAGTTCTTAATTAACCTGCAATTCTTAATGAAGGATCTGTGTTCCTCTACGTCTGATGAACTTCGAGGAAGTTTGCGTATTAACTTTCAACACAACCACAAACCGGCACCTTTACTTTACTTACAAGAATATCTTGAATTACATAACAATTCCTTATTGAATCTTGATATTTTCAGCGAGAAGAAATAGAATACTCGAACAAAGCTAAGAAGCTTTATTGTGTGTAAGAACAAAGCCCCGCTATCCTTTTATTTTTTGTGACCTGTGCATTCAATTTGTCACGAGGACTGCTCATTAACTTGACGCCTAGATCCGCAATTTCCGCAGAAAATCAAGATAGAACTTTTTCCGCTAGCCCGCATCCACCCTTATTGTGATTAATAATGGTATATAAATAAATAGCATCAAGGAAATGAGAGCGAATGTTATGTGACACAATAGAGTGTTGTACGTTTACTTATCTGTTAGTACCAAATATTTCTTTGTTACCGACCTTTTCTTTCCCGTGAGTGGTCAGTTATGAATAGTTTTTTATATCATTAATCCTAGCAATAGGGCGTAATGTCATTGGATGGAAAGTAGTCAACATCTCCCATAGAATACTGAAACATCATGTCCTGATTATATTTTATTAAAATATATAAAGAGTAACTTACGTCCTTTGTATTATAACTTAAATTCCACTCAAGATAGCTAGAAAGTGCGGTTGATTTCAGTTCAACTCACACTAACTGACGTGTAAGTTCAGTTACACAAACCCAAATAAAAACATCTATCTAATTACAGTTATATTAATACATTGGTATTTGTAAACATTTAATTCGATTATACAACAAATACAATTAGCAACAAGAGATTTTCAAAGGAACGAGAAAAGTTCGTATAGAACATAAGAATTTCACAAAAACTAAGCCCTATTACTATAACCCCATTGTGTACAAGAAAAATGGAACACCATTTAAATTCTTTCAAGACGTTTCCTTCAGTTCTTTCTTTAGAGCACCCTTTGAAGATGACACACGTCCACTCTCGGCAAAAGAAAATGTAATATCACCGTAAAGCGTAGAGTCCGAGAACTAGATTAGAACATTCCTTTTTGAAGTTTAAAAATGTGGGCTGACCCGACCCGAGCGTTCCACTGACATTGACAAATGACAGGCGAGCACTCGAGACACTCGGAAAGGTGATCCGAACTACTGTCCATTTATTGTGCCCTGGTAATTTGGGCTCAGATGCTGGAGAGTTCTGTATCAAATAGTCTCATTTGGTGCGAGATTTTATGTCAGTCCATATTTTATTCCTTTTACTGAAGGGTGCTTTAGAAGGCGGTGGAACTATTTGTGGCACCACCGCCGCACATATTTCTGCGTAATAATCAAATGATAAATCCCGCTGGTTTGAAGGGTGTGGTTAGTCATAATTATCCGAGGCATACCAATTTAATCCTCAGGATAGCAACTCATCTGGGGCCGACCTCCGGTAGGACTCTAAGTTCATGTGAGATCGATCACACATCTTTACGAGCGGTAGTAGCCATTTACCATGAGACAGACTATTATACTTTTGAATATATGCTCGAAATGTACTCTAGAACGCAACGTAAGAGTTGTAAGTATCAAAAATGTGTTTGAAAGTATTGAAACATCCCTTGAAGGGGTTTTAAAAACGGGGGCGGTCTTGACAGGCGGTCAATGGACGTTTCTCGGGCGCTGCGTCGACGTTGACAAATGACGAGCACTTGAGGCAGTCGGACAGGTGAACCGTACTACTGTCCGTTTATTGCGCCCTGGTAGTTTGGGCACAGGTGTACAGTGTAATACATATTTTCTGTTTTGGTAAAATGGCCACTGGTAACATGGACATCTGTAAAAAACTTTATATAGAACAGGGATTTTATCTAAAGTGCATCAAAGATGCTACCCCTGAGGACTAAGACGGTTGCTTCTTAGTAAGTGAGTCGGCAAACATACTATATGATTATTAGTGTACTATTTGATTATGACTGATATCATCGTCGAATACATTCGATAAAAGAGAATTAAAGTGATCTTGTCCAAGAGGAACGCAATTAGTTCTGATTAGTCATAAACATCGCGTGCTACTTTTTTTGCATACTCGTTACTGTAAACTGCAAATGTGGATGACAAATGAGTAATATAATAAAGTAAAACATACTTGTTTGTTGCATTTGCGTATGTTAAGTAGCAAGTATTATTTCAATATCTACATTGAAAGGTTCACATTAACGATAGCTTCCAATGACAACGACTGATGAAGTCGAAACGCCCCATACATAAATATGTGTCCAAATACTCGTATATGTATGTCACCGAAAAAGGGCAGTAGGTAACGAAAATCCGAATCCTCGTAAGGTGTAAAAAGGCAGGCACGACACGCGGTCAATGGACGAGTACATAACGCTCCTTAGACGTTGATAAACGACACAAGCACTTCTAGGCGACAGGTGATCTGAACAACTGTCCATATATTGTGTTCTGGTTTGGGGCACAAACTGGATATATGTAATGATTGTCCATCCTTAAGATTGGAGCAATGAGATTTAAGGTAGCTTATACAAGGGCGACACACATGTATATGACGATATAGGTTTAGCTATTAAACCGTACATCTCATAAGCCCACAGCGGCCATACGAAATACGATGCAGTTGTGGATGCACTACAATGGAACTTTTAAAGAGTTATAGCAATAGTGTGCTTATTTTTACTTGAGTGGACTGAAAAGCTGAAGACTAGCAATAGTCTCTTCAATCCAATCTTCCAACATAATTCTTACTCATCAAGAGTGGATGCATTTCACATAAAACTATACTAAAATATACCGTTTAAGTATAACTGAACTAGCTGTTGTTAGACTTGTTAATTATTACCCGCAACTTCGTACGTGCAGCCTAAAATACAAAATAATACAAACATTTCGTAATTATCGCCGTAATTGCGCCAACATGTCTAGCCGACCTGAGATAGGACTCCAATCTTAACTTTACATGCTAATGGATGTCTCAGGACGGGAGGGGCCGCTAACCTTTAGCTGCTTCGTGGTTAGCATCTATATCGTAAAAAATACAATCACAATCAACATTTCACGGACACACAGATCGTGATGGTTGCGCAACACCACGCGGCCAGTGAAAGTAAACGCGGTAGTTAACTGACATTGAGCCGGCGGAGAAATTGCGTGACGTCACGTGACCAACTTACCGGCTGCGACACTGCTACGTTCGGTGCATTCCGAAAATATCGAATCGAATATTTTTTTGCACGTGGAGCAGTTTATAAAAATCACGTTATTTTAATAGGAACTATGAATACCTACCTAAACAATGTTACAAAATATTACGAAAAAGATTTGTGAAAATTTTCATTTTTTTACTGTATAGGAAGTTATTTTCATTCGTGTTATGTTCATACACATATTTCAACCCTACGTTAGAATAGCTTAATGTATGCATTTAATCGTATATTGAAGAATAGCTTATACCTTGCTTCACCGTTTAAACTACTCGCATGTTAAATTTCATCAAAATCGGTTCATTGGTATACCTACCCATGGAAGAATAACAAATTCAC
>DWPV01006648.1:0-11355 GCA_018251915.1 Urbanus proteus proteus
TTAACACGGTGGTGGTACGAAATGTCAATGTAAGGTTAAAGTAATACTGTTATAAGAGATGGTGGTAGGCCCCCAGGCGCCACAAAATAAAACGTCCACCAATCTACTTTTCCCAAACAATCTCATCCTTTGATGTCGTCCAATGTACACAGATCCGACGTTTGTTTGAACTGATGTCTGTTATTTTTTCTTTCTAATTGTTATTTCTGTGCTCAAATAAATTTATTTGAAGCCTTATCTATTTTTAAATCAGCATAATAAGTTCATATTTGCAGACTTTCAAATCTTTATGAAACTCTTAAAATAATACAAATGATGGATCACAAAAAGTACGACATAGTTAAGCTTTGCTCTGCATACACAATACAGTAGTTCTTTCTAACAGTACCTCGCCAGATACTTGACCGCACCGACGACATATTTAAAGGTGTGGTAGCAGTCAACGACCACACACGCGGCTCGACCTCTGACACCGACCATTAAGACCGGGGACCCGAAATTCCTCCATTATTCACGAGATGGTTTCCAAACGTTCATCGCTTACACGTTTCCTACATCGTCTCCCTAATTGCCATAATACACATCTAAATGTGAAATTAGTTAACTTTTATTGATCCCCGATATACAATTAATTTGTTTTATGTTCATAAGTCGATTCGGAAATCGTGGCTATCGTAACTCGATATCATATTTTATTGACTCGTCCATTATGGCTAATCGTTGTGAGTGGCTCTCAAAATTCTTCGATCCATATTATACCAAACTAGTTAAACTCCTATGACGTTGTCTGTGTGTTTTTTCTATCTACGACTATTCTGCTTAACCTTACTTGTCCTATTAATTTTTGATCGTGTTTCGAATGTTTCATTTTTTTATCCCAATTACTTATTGTGTATTAGTGAATGAAATTTAATTTTAATAAATCATTCCGCTAACTTTTTTTTGTGTAAAATAATGCAAGACATGGAATGGTACGTATATGCAGGGTATAGTCAACCCAGTAGCAGTAGTTGTAGTTCACCTTAGATATGATTCCTATTCGGGGTCTGTAACGATTGTCCATGGCCGCACAGTGACCACTCAATATCAGGCGCACTGCATGCTTATTTGTTAAGTCTCTACTTTATAAAAGTAGAGAAAATGTAAGTCATTGCAATATTTTACGTTACATTCTGTAATGTTGTAGCCAATCAAATATTTTATTAATACTAACATAACACACTTTATTTATAAAATACTGAAACACGGTCTCTTTCTAAATAAAAAAGACTTCTAATAAACTTCAATTTCCAAGTTACATTAGATGTGCCCATATTTTTCATCAATTTTATTTTTATTGTGTAGATACTTAAGTTTGTTTCGAAGGTATAAAGAAATATATTCCAAAGATGAAATTCGAACTATAACGTGCATCATAAAGTATTATGTTACGTGTTTAATGATTTGTAGATTAGCGCAAAAAATAAGCAAATCGTTCGGTGATTCAATACTAGTTTCTATGGAAATTGTTTTATTATTTCACACACACACACACACACAAATAAGTAACGCATAAATACTAACAACAGTCTTATTTTATAATATCTTAGAGAGAGATATATTAGATTAGGTATATAAAATAGTAGTGTAAAAACAGTTCGTTCATTTCCACGTTGTTTAAAAACCAAAATTTACGTAAACATCGATGTCAGCGTTGAACTTGAGCCATAACAAGTATTACTTTACATCGATTATTTCGTTGTACTCGTAATTGCAGCGCTGAACTTGAGCGTCGACGCAACAACGCGAGTCAATCAGACAATAACGAGTTGCAGGCGTCAACGTAACGGGTAATTAGCGTAGTACATTCAGTTACACGCAACCAGGACGCGTACCAGCTCGATAATTGATTGTAATGTGGCCCGCGATGTGGTGAATGGGCCGCTAGGACGGACCGCGTGGAATATACAATCGTGGACTAGGACGCGACCACAGCAGTGGCGAATTATGATGAAGAAGAACACGGTATTATTAAGAGAGAGAAAAGTGAAAATTTAATAGTTGAGAAAGTTTAGCAATTTTAAGTTTTAGATGAATTGTGAATCTTGTCGATAAAGATAGTTAACAGACTTCTTTATTATAAACAAAACAAAATTTGAACTAATAGTTTATTTGCGATAACCGCGCGTATAAAAGATGTTCAATCTTTACAAAGATTAGCTTTCGATTTAGCAGACTAATGTTATAACATATGTCCATAGTTAAAGTTTCTTCTTGGTTCAAAGTTCTTTGCTAGTCCGTGTTTGATTTTAGATATTGGAATTTAGTCCTTTAAAATAAAAACCATTTTAGCGTTTATACCACTAATTAAATGTCATTCTATCATGAAATGTGTAATGGTAATGCTGAGTGAACGTGTTTAGAGATAATGGTCGGTATGTGAAGTATTAAAGGTCTCTACAGTCGTGATTGTTCCCGTCTAGAGGCGAAAGGTAATCTTTGCGAAATATAATATTTAAACAAAGGTCATTTTCACTTAAAATAAGAAAACTTTATAAAATAAATTTAGAACTACACTACATTTGCTTTTTCATGCAATAACTTCAACATAAATTTATTATAAATTGTATTGTTACTAATATCATGTATGCTTTAAGATCATTGTTTATTACCTACGTGTATCATGATTCTTCATGTCGGTAATGTATCAGTCAACTCGTTTCCTGGAAGGTGTACTTTGACCCCGTCGTGTGCACGAGTCCTAAGCCTAACCGGGCACGTACGAGATAGGTGATTTATCGGCAAGGATGTTGTTTTTGTTGGTGTCCATTTTGGTCGCGAATTATATTCTAGAGCCGGTCGTAATTCGCGACGTGATGCGCTAAATCGTCAATGTGACGTTAGTTCTAGACGCCACACTCGCAAAAAATATATCCTGCCTAATAATAAATGCACTATTTGTTTTATAAAGGACTCGTCCTATCTCTCTCTTTCTTTAATGATCTCTAGATATAAATGTGACCGGTCACAGAACTCTATTTAAATTTTCGGGATATTTTCAAATCTGCTATAATGGTTACTGCTTTAATGTTCACCCTTCTGACGGGCGATTTGTCATCCTCCTAATTGCAATGAAATATGACCATTCTGAATTTCATCTCGGGGGAGGATCAGTCCGAGTTTTAATTACTAGGAGTAATGTAGTGGAACTGAAATATTACAGCGATCTAGTTTCCCGGCAGCTAGACCGAGGGAGGTGGCTGTCAGGAGTGATGATATACGAGCGGAGCGTGATATCGGGTGGGATGTTTAACGCGATGTTCCCGAGGGGAAATATTCAATTGAAAGCTCCGGCAAAAAAGGAAAATATCAACAACCTGCACTTGTGTGTGTGTCTTTGAAAGCTATGGTGGATTTTATGAATATTATCTTATAATTTGAATTTTTTGACGTTCTATTTAATGCGTGTATCTTATGTGTTCTAATATTTTAATTTATAATATTTTACCCTTAATATCCTACTAATACACTTAAACATAAAGAGGTATCCGAACGTCTCTACATTGCACTACAATTTGTAACTGCAAAATTTTGCAATTGGCATGTTTTGCATCGTATGAGTGCTTTATTTCTGTATATTACGCAAATCGGTAGAATCAATTACACCGTTTACAAAACAGTAGGCACAGCCATTTGCGAAACACAATTTTCGCGTAAATAACATACCAGCCATATTAATATATCAACGGGAATCATTTGTCTACATCAGTGTTAAAATGTGCATTTCCAAGAACTCCAAGATAAATATTCAGTAACTGTTATTTATGTCAATGCTGATTTAATGCGTCGCCTTTGAATAAGTTGCAAATCCGTTGAAATTCCTCAGTTCTACAGCAATAATAACTCAAAAGCGTCAAGGGATATTTGCAAACTGGTCGATTAAATTCGTGATCGTTCGTTTAGAGGCCCTTGTCTCGAAACCTATCCCTAGTTATAAAATACCAGGTCGTTTCTCTGCGTGGCAAAGTTACACCTCTAACGTTGAATACGTTTTCAATTCAAAGGAAATTGTTATGTATAGATAAGTTTATGCTTTTTGATAAGACACTTTGCAAATTGATTTCATTGGGCCCGGGCGGTGGACTAGTTTGTTCAGTAAATATGTCCGTGATTTGCAAATTGCGTGCGCCGAGGACCGAGCGGACCGTGCCAGCCCCTCGCCACGGCAATTAGTGATTGGCAGTGTTGCCAGGGCACTACGATTCGTTTCCGATACGCGAGCTAAATCTAGACCAATGCATTATCCACTGAAGAAAATGAATGGTTTAAAATGAACATATTTTGATTCAGGGTTACGCTAAGATTGTGCCAATAGATTTTGAATTTTTGGGCAAATTTAACACACAATCTAGATATGTCGGATATACTCAACGTTGGAGAAAATTATGGTTTGCAAGGTAAAAATTGATATTCGTATATCATTATGCGAACTGATTGTTATGGATAATTACGTGTGCGGCCGAAACTGGTGATTATATTGACGGGTACTGGGTGATGCAAATGTTCTGCAGGTGCGTTTGGATCATAATTCGTAGAGCTGGTAAAACCCTTCTTGTTTTGCAAAGATATTAACACTACTTATGCATTATTACAACGGCTTGCGGTTCTTGTGTTCTGGGTTATATTGTTTGGTAAAGTTAAAGCAAGCTTAATAAGTAGAAACCGATTCGCATCAGCATTCAACCTCAAATAGAATTTTCATTATGTCAAACGACAAGGCTCGTCGAGAGTAACTAAAGTGTCTCTGTAGAAATAAAACATAAGCTTGCAGGGCAATGTTGCGCGCACAAGTTCGTCAACTATTGTAAGAACAGAGAGACCATTTAAATTTCAAAGTACTGTTGAAAAGTACGGGTGCGGTGAATTCGCCCCGCTCAGCACCTAGTACCGCAGCGAGAGTGGACTGTTGACTCGGCTAATTGCGAAACGAGAATGCACAGTTGCAAATGCAAATTTATTCATCGCGCCTTCTATTCCGAGTGCAGCGTCTTATTTACCAGCGGATTGTTTGTCGGCGTGCCGATTGAACGGGGTGGTGGGACGTTTCAATTAGACGTTACTTAAGCACGTGGTTAATCTTATGAGATTGAAAAGTCTTTAAATCTTATGGATATTAATAGTCTGTGAAACCCTAAACATTTTTTTGCCGATTTATTACGAAATCATAGACGTTGAACGCTACGTAGGAGGAAAAGGGGGTTATTATACGAGTACAAATGTATTAACATACGTTCATGATGGAAAGAGGGTGATAAACCATAAATCTTCTCGGTCTTGGAAGTTACGAATGACTCATCTTCATTGTATGATTTAAGTAGTTGTTCATACTGTATCTTTCAAAATAATGTAGTTTAGATTATTTCAATGCCCTAGATTTTCCGAATGTATCTTTATCAGAATGTATCGCTTCAGCTACAAAGTTACGTATTTCCAGATTGTTGCCAATAAATAAGTGAATTCAGATTGTAAATAAACGATTTCAAACAAATAAATCGTCTTATTTCCGGATGACATCCGGAATTCTATGTAAGTATACGAGTATTTGCAGAGCTTTCCTCGTATAAATCCTTTTACCGAATTGTAAACATCGATTTAAAAATAAAGTACGATAAAAATAATCTCCAATGACAAGCGCTAACAAATGTTCTACCAAAAATATCTCACGGCCGTTTCAATGAGGGATCCGAGAAAATTCTCACATTTCGCGTTATGGAATGAAGATTTGTTGACAATGGGTGAACGGGCACAATGAATTTATTGCCGAGACAACAGTGCTGCTCGGCGAAGTGAGCGGCACTTTATACAATGGGGCATTCAGAAAATTACACTGGCTCGCTGAAGTCAAGCGGGCTGTGACTCGTAGGTATCCATATACCGAGTCCCTACGGACTACATTTCTACAAATATTTGTTAGAGTTTGTATACTTACTATGTACAAAGAGTAAATAGTCACCAAAGAGATAATTTATGATTCGAGAACTAGAACATGTTAGTATTAAATCATCATTCAGTACCGAAAAAGTCCCCGCTTACAATCGGCTTAATATTATGAAATATGAATGTATTATTATTACTTTAATAAAGATATTAGCTTTTCTATATCCATCATAATTATAGGTATCTACTTAATAAACATTTGATTCAGCAGTAGTCTTTGTGATCGAGAGAAGTATCCATTTATTATATTTGGACAAAAGTTTCTCATCAATAGAAATATCGTGCATAATTTTACTTGGCAACCTTGATGAAGCCTATGATGAATCGATGATGGACAGACGTCGTCTCGCAGTAACGAGGTGCGGCCGATTTGATAAATCGTTTCACACTTGACAGCACCAGTTTTGTTCGCGAGCCGATTGTTCACGATTACAATACATATTTTAAAAGTGTTGTCAGCTGTCCGTCGGGTTTACATTGCGAGCGCGATGTTGTATTCAGATCGTTCAAATCGGACGCCGAAACGTAACAAGAAACGGCTTTTATATTCAGATTGATGCTGGATTTGTGGAGCGTAATTAAATGCATTGTTGATTTGAATTTATAATGAAACGAGGGCTCGCAGCTCGTTTAAATTCAATCCGACCTGACGAATTGCAGAAAGTTTCAAAGTAGAATCGGAATTCGTGACCCGACTGACGAGTGCGAGATCATCACACTATTAAAGTTTCGCAACTTCGCCTCTTACTTATCCAAGTTTAACGAGGCATAATATTGTGAGATTAACCGCTCAAAGTCCGATCGGCGCACATCTCGAATTGATTTAATCCTGGCGATCGACTGATCAAGGCTGGCGCCATGCAGATCATCGACAACAACAAGTCACGACTCCTTATTGCTACACACTGCATTTCATGCGTTACGACAACAACCGCCATATTTGTCTTCTTAAAACGCACCACGAAATGTGCTTTGAGCCGGCGCCAATACGCGGAATGGCCCATTCCTCGTTCCCCTAAATCGCGAAATGCAAATACAAATTTCTTAAATTGCTCCCAACATACGCAGTTTCAGTTCATGCCGTAGTCGATATGGTTCTGCAATGTTTGAATATATGCAATGCGTATTCAACGCCTTTTATAGTAAAGTAGTGAAACGTGAACCTACCCGGTGCGCAAGCGTGAGACAGTTTTTTTCAAGAACCTTATTTAGATATCGATAAGAAAAACAGAAGTCGATCGAGATCATTAATGCGACCATAAAGCACTTCAGACATATAATGAACCTATTCGGATGCCTTGTATAAATATGTCTCAGACATATATAAGCTTAGTGGCAATTAACGTCAGTGTAATTATTATTGAACGATAAATATAATTATACTAGGAATAAAATAAATGAAGCATGTAAAATGTTATACCTGATTTAATACTATGTGTTATTACAGCATTTCCTGATACTTAGTATGCGTAGATAAGGTTAATATGCATAGCATAATTGTTTCACGTGCTCTAATTAAAGTATGTATAGACGTCGACAAAAATACATTTTTTTTTAAATAAAACTAAAGTACCTACCTACTTTACGTGTAAGTGGTCTCAGCCGTCAATAGTCAGATAGAACAGGAGTCCTACATAAGGTGGCAGCTTAAGTTGGACATCATACTAAATAAATAAGAAAGACTGCCATACCTGCAAAGTTAAGGCGCAATGAATACGGCAAATTATCCTTCATTGGACTTATAAAAATTATTGACTCATCATGTCGATAAATTTCCTAAGCAACATTGGCAACAATATTTTCATATTTTACGCTCCTATAAATTCGTCCCTAACGGTCACCCATCCAACACCCGACCTCACCAGGCTTTACTTTGTAAATCAATTACACGTACAACCTACACAAGTAGCGGTATTGTGCATGAGTTTTACATAAAAGCTATTAGGTTTAGTATTTAGTTTGAAATCTGTACAATGTAAGATAATTTATATTCATAGTCTAACGATAACACCTGTGTCCATTGTGTGGTCACAGTATCATATAACTAACCAGTCGTGTAAGTATTGAAACAAATTGTTAACAATTTAATTACTTGTGTAAACTTTCAAGAACGGGAACCCTTCTTACCAGAGAAGTTATGTATTGTTAATTGTCTTGTAGTATAAAATTAAAAGTATAAAAGAGTGCTTCACTACATACACTTAGTCTTTGTGCTACCACCGCTTCGGAACGTGTTTCGCTATGGAAAAGAAGTGGCATAAGAAAATGTCATGACACATAGTAATATTGTAACCTTCGGTGGTTGTTACCTTAGGATAACAGTTGTTAAACTCCGTCGGAGGCCTTACGGGCGTTATGACAACATCCGATTCGATTTGGCTATTAAGCCTTACCACTCCACCAATAGGTAAGCATTGAAACCTCTTCCTGTTGTTTGGTGACACCTTCCTACAATATACATTACTACAATATACATTATACATCCTTATTAGGGAAATTAGATGCAGCTATCTTCGGTCACATCCTGAAACAAGATTGTTTGTTGTTTCTGTAGAGAATCGAAGCAAACCCACGCAGTACAAGTGTCAATGTCATTACGCTAGCGGGCGCTCATTCATCGTTTACTTTCATTCATTCCGAAAGTTGTCCGAACGGTTTTGCCGTGCTTTCAACAACACTAGGAACATGACTCACCGTGGGAATAGTGCGGTGTAGGCCGATGTAGGCTCGGGTTAAGTTTGTTTACCTATGACCACCATTCGGGCAAGTACACTTGCTTGCGAAAACATTTTTTTAAATCAGCCGGTGTTAAGCAATGGAGTTCCGTTATAGGTTATTATCCGTTAACGACACAGTATAGCCGTGTCAGCGCGTAATGTCCTTTTTGTCATTGCTAAAGTCAGCAAAGCAAATTTTTCATTCTTTGCAATCCCTTTTATGGCCGACTGCTGGGTATGTCTTTCCCTTAATGGATGTTTCTCTCATAGGATTCGTTAAACTCCCGCAGTGGTCTACGGGAGGGCTATATCGTACTCCAGCTCGGTCCAATGGGGATTGCTTTTGTTCCTTCAGAAGAAAACTTTGCTACGACTAGATATTACGTTTTACTTATTTTGCCTACGGTGCATCGGATACTAGCTGACGTTGTATCTGATAATGGCATCTAAATTATCAGTGTCTTAAAAGGCTCAATGGTTGTCTTGATGACTTCAAGGTTTGCGTTGATATATGAAATATTTCTATTCCTCATACTTATGCCAGCTTATATACTTAGCTTCAAAAAGTTTTGTCAAATAATCACACAGAACATTGCTGTTCTGTGAATAATCACAATACTAGAATTCATGGATGACATTACAATTGTATACCTACTCGTATGTAATATAAGCTATAACTATCACTTACCACTTCATAAAATAACAATGATCACCGCCATTATCTCAATCTGAACGAGGCATACCTTCACGTCACTAATCATCAGAGTGTACAATTCGACTACATCCGTCGAGATTTGCTTTCAAAGTAACTGTTTATGCTATTTCCGTTCTTATGTGTAATCTGATATACACCATATTCCCGGCGAAGCCAACTACATGGATTTATTAAGATCTAACGCAATACGAGTATGTTACTAATTCAGCTCTTGAATGACAAGTGATAGTGAGGTGCACAGCTGTTTCTGGCAATTCTAATTTGATGATTTGCCCGTCTAAATTAAACGCTTGTATCGTTGGGTGACTTGGGAGATATAATTAAAGTTTGTACGAATGTGCAATTTATGTGGTCTAGGGTTTTGACGTACCTACTGCAGTTTTATAGCCAAGTTAAGAAAAAGGGTGATGCAATATTCACGTATTGTGACGATTAGACACCTCCATAAATAAAAATACATAAGGCAAAAAGTACTAATTACAAAGCGATGTGAAATTGCCACATATTATTTATAAACGGAGAGTTGAGTTTTTAGATTTTTTAAATAGTTAAAAAATATATGTTCTACAAAATCTTTTAGTCGTGCGAAATTTGGCCTCAATTTTAGCATCGTTTGATGGGAAATGTTCTCACTAAAACCTGTAACGTTGCACCGGATATAACGACTTACTTGGCCATTCGGTACTCACAGATCTAGTTAATTAGCGCCCGATGATCCGCCCGCTAATGAACATAACTGTACGTGATCCGGTCGGCTCGTTCCGTTCCTGTTTAGAAGTTTATTTTGCAAATGAACGATAAGTTCATTCATTAAAATGATGTGCTTATTGCCTTACTTAGCTTATGTTTACTTTCTTACTACCCTAAATATAAAAGTGTTTTCGTGATATGTCTATTGTTCTTATGTTTCAGAAGGAATTAAGGTATTAATTTAACATGTTTTTAAAGAAATATGGCATTATTGTATTTTTTATATGATCAGAGTAGCACTCTCGTTACATACATTAGTTCGTAGTAGTACTATTTGAATTAACGAGGACATGAATTTAATTTCATGGCACTGTGTGATTTGAAACTGAGCTAAAATAAAATAGTGGTACGTAAATTAGTATTGGCTCATTTGTTAATTATTATAATAAATAAACATTTTTAATAGAGTATTTTAATCGTTAATAGTATATTTCTTCCGTTATCGACGTATGCTTAACGACTCCGCACTGCGGTACAAGCTGCGGTATTGTGTAAATTGTATCCAATGCACACGAATTCAAAGCAAATTACTCAGTATATATTTTGTGATAATATCAGAGTTTTATTCTATCTTATAACGGTAGTGTGTTCAGGCAGTGCGTTTAGTGTGCGGCACTGCTATGTTCTGGCTTGAAGGGTGTGGTGAGGGAGACATACTTATCGGAGGCCTTCCAATTTAGTCCTTAGTGCAACGCATTTGTGGCCAACCTTAGATGCCTACGACTCTGTTCTAACGAATATCTGGGGTTGATTACAAACGTCCATGGGCGGCAGTGGCCACTTACCGTCGGGTGGACTGAAAGCTCGTTTGCTTATGTTATAAAGAAAGTCTTACCGGTGATTGGCCATATATGCGTTACTACTCCGGATGATTGAGTTGGAACTCTCTTTTACTACACTTTTCAAAATCGAAAATAACATATGATGAAGGCTGTATTTGTGGTGCCACCCGACTCGAGTCACTTAGGGTTCACTAATGGTGGGGAAGTGGTTCCGTTAAATTTAGGTACTTGAGTGAATTGTTTTTAAAAAGCTTATAGACTTGCGACGTAGGACAGTTGCAAAATTTCCAGTCTGACGATCTAGGTTCAGTCCTTATCTGAGAAAAGAATATATATCTCTCCTGGGTTTATATAGCCTTATCATGATGTGTTAATAGCATTCGGAAGGTGGCGAAACTCTATGTAGTTCGACTCC
>DWPV01006649.1:0-11351 GCA_018251915.1 Urbanus proteus proteus
GATGCATTGCTACCCCTGAGAACTGAGTTGGAACGCCTCGGACAAGTATGTCTCCCTTACCCGACCAGACCAGAACACAACAGTGCTTAACACTGCTGTTATAAGGCAGAAATAGGTGTGGCGTTGGGACCGCCGGAGACGAACTACATAGAGTTCTACCTTTAATAAAAATATATTTTGAACAAATTTTGAAAGTATTGTGAAAGAAGAAAAAATATATCATCAGAAAATTTGAAGAAGATACAAGATAATAATTTAACACGTGTAGCGTATGCCTGAAAATTATTCATTAATACTAAACGAAGTGCTTACTAATCCACACTTCGCAGTATATGTATGTGATATATTATAAATGAATAAAATATTATGTTATCATTATTACCAGATGATATTTTAATTAGTTTGCAGGTTAACGCCGGTCGGCTTTCATCAATTCCAATTATTGCACGCTTTAATAATATTTCACATTGAAATGACAGTATACATTAATTGCACAGATATGAAATCTCTCTGTCTGTACTCATATTATGTTATTTATGAATTACGAGTTTAATTTGTTTAATAAGGTGTTTTCAATTTCTAAGAGGTACAAATATGTGATTTGCCTCAGGTATATTTTATTTCTTTTACTTACGGCTGCATCCATAATAATCTACATGATCAAGCTCATCAATTTTTAAAAACCTGTTATTTGTGATACTTTTTTATCACATGGGAGTAGCGAACGATTATGCAGTCTGTATGTATGACATCTATGATCAACCCAAGACAAGAACAGAGTTTAACGTGAGGTTGATCACAAATACGTTGCTACCCTTGTGGACTAAGTTGGGACGCCTCGGCTAAGTATGTCTCCCTATGTATGATTATCTAGTAAGTTGTCAAAGTTAGCTACATAAACTAACTATGATATCCTGGTTAAAAATACTCATATAAAATGAACGTCAATATTATAAAACGTCATTAACACCGTAGACCAAAAGAAATACAATCACTATATTAAGAATACAAACGAATACACTTACATAAAAATGTAAATACAATAAAAATACATAAAGAATAAAGAATACAAAACGTATTACCGTATCTACAAATATTATTTATAGTTGAAATCTATAAAGTACACGGAAATTGGAGTAGGAGCCCCGAGGCGACCGATTGGCGTTCAGAACAAACCTCTGATGCGTGTCGGAACGGCTTTGGAATACAAATGACTAGATATCGTCAAGTCTTGCGACTATGAGACGACTGTGTTATGTTAACTTTGCGATTTTCAAGAAATTGTTTCGTTTTTATACGGTAATGGATTCCTGGCTAGTCCATGCTAGTAAGTGGCCATGGCTGCCCATGGACACTAGTGTTCAAATCAAGATAAGATATAAAAATTACCCGCGGTTGACGATGCATTACTTAGGACTAAGTTGGAACGTCTCGGATAAGTATGTCTTATTTATGCTACTATTTTTTTGTTTTGGTAAAAGGTGTGGCGGTGATTTGGCCCAAGTCGAACCATAAAAGATTCATCCATCTTTAATCTGCAAATGATGTATTTACATTGTTACGGTTTTTTTTCGGATTTTTAGGGAAGACTCAACGACTTTCGCATAGTTGCTCTGATGGTACTAATAAACTAATAATTAATAAAGTAAGTACAAGTTATTCAAATACTCATCTTTTCACACAATAAGGTACAATCGATTCGCCACCTTTCACCGATTAGTTTCTTTTATCTTCAAAATAGGGAGTGGCGACAAACCGCTCGCCTCCATGAATTTGTAATTAATTGTTATGTGATTAGGCATTAAGAGCCCCTAAGCGGCCGATTGGCATTCCAAGCCCCTGGTGCGTGGAGTGAGATCCGAATACAAATGATTACACTGTTACGTCAATGATACACTATCGTTGGATCACATCTGAAGGAACGAATTGAGAACAATAGAAAACGAAAAAGTCAACGATAATATTTACAACGAAATATTTACTTAACCTATCGACCTATCGACCTATCGACCATGCCTCACGTGGATATTTTAAATGGTTTATTTTACTTATCGATAGCTGTATACCAAATATCTATCCATCAGTGCGTTGATCGCAGGTTGTTATTGTTAGAGAGGAAGATACTGCTGCCTATCCTTGATTTTGCCTCTTAGTCGCCTTCTTCGACTTTTACGGAAATAGAGGGTGTGACATTCGATACCAACACATAGCTAGTGCACTTCATATTATTCCAACATACTAGTAGCAAAATGATGTATTTGCATAATTATTTGCTTTAGTACCAAAAATGTCTAACGAATTTCAAAGAGACTCAGTGACTCGAATCTATTGTCACTAAATCAATGCGCAAATTAAATGAACTCTATTACTATTTCACAACCGATAGTTCCCAAAGTAAGCCATCAAAAAGCAAAGCGGGCGATTTAGTAGCAATTCTAACAGGCCTAGTTCTGTGAGGCTAACTACGTAATTTATTGGCGCCTATAAAGCTTATAATCGGGTGGACTTTGCTCAGCTAAGTTCCACCGTCAGCGAGATTTGTGTGACCTGCGGGTAAAACGGAAATCTAAAATATGGTTCGCGCTTAAAATGGTGAAATACGATCAGTTATGAAAACAGACCTTTTTAGGGGTCTTTGAAGAAATGACCGTTATTACTAACTCTTATGTTGCGCGACGTGATTTTTCTATATTTAACGTATAGTATATTTTGAACTGAAATAGGTTAAAAGTTGCACATAATACGATTTATCCCGGAATAGGAACAGGATTTCCTAAATTATAATATACAAGATTGTTTGCTTTCTTTGGCTCAAATAACATTCTGTAGTCCATTTTATTCTTTAACTTGATATACGAGTTTAGGTGACTTGAAGACTTATCTATGCGACACTGACATATAGTTTCCCCAACAAATACTTACTGGAGGTACAGTAAAGCTATTCAGGAGTGCTATCTTTAAATATTTTCATAAACAGCAAAGCTAAATCTACGATTAAATGTTAATATTCATATTATTTTAAGCTATACTTGTGAAAGTGGAGATGGAATATACGATTCTGTGTGAAATTCTGACATTACATGCATACGACTCTGCAAGGGGATTAGCGTCATGAACGTGGAGTTTCATTGTTTTCGAAATACGAACTCACTTGTCATAATATCTAGTGTTTCAGACAGTGATGAAATGACTCAGTGCTTTATCTTATCAAAAAGAATTGCTTCATGTTTACCGACTCACAATTTGAGTAGTACAAATTTTATTTTTTGAGTCTTGACTCATAAGACTAAAGAAGTGTAGTATGAGTCGAAATCTTCTATCTATAAGATGATTTTGTCAAAAGATTCTTAAGGGTTCGTTAACATTTATTGGCATTGTTTTTAACTCAAAAGTATGTAAGTAATATACTTCACAACAAGAAATATACAGCTATGTTTGTTCCACTTTATTTAAACGATTCAGAATCAGCAGAGATTACATGACTCAAAGGCGAGTCCTAACACGAAAATGACTCGACAACTGAGACCTAATTTTAGAGTCTAGTCTTATTATAAAACTTAAAAGAGTAAGTATGTTCCATCACTATTTTCAGAGGTGTCGAATTTTAGTATCGAATTCGAATGCACGTTTGTAACCGTGTATTATGCGATCAAACTAAGAATAGGAATGACCTTCCGCCATCTTGTGACGTCATAGACGCTGTTATGAGTTTTTTAGGTAGGGTTAGCAAAAAAATAAAAATATTAAATTAAAATACTTTATTCAGAATTTGAATCCAGCTCTTCAACTCCACTCATTTCATAATTTTGTGAACAGTTATCATCATCATTATCATCGTCTTCACTACTGCTGTCACCTATAAAAATACATCATGAATATAATACATGTATGTGATACTGTTGTAAGAATAAATATATATTATTAGTCTAACCCGTATTTATAATAAAACTGAAGTTCTCATCATGGTCTTCAAACATCTCCCTCTTCCAATATTCTTCTTCTATTCTTTTTATGTGATTGATTTCTTTCTGCCAATCATTTTTGCTAATTGATAGAATTGCTTTAAGTGTCAATTTCTCAATTTGGCTTTCTAATTGTTGCACGTTTTTCTCTGCCACCCTATGTTTAACCAAATGCCAGATGCATTCTATAGGGTTTAGATCGCAATTGTAGAGTGGCAACCTCAAAACTTCAAAACCGTGAGAGTGAAAAATATTGTCTATTACGTAATTCTTTGGTGGTTTATTCTTTTTTATAATTTCGTATAATTCGGCTTTTGTGAAATATTCTTCAAATTGTATATTTTTTTGTTGGAGCCAGGATTGCATTTCAGCTTTTTTTGTCGTCATATTTGGAGGCTTTGATGTTTCCATGCTGTGGTATGGGGCGTTGTCCATTACAATGATCGCATTTTTTGGAAGGTTCGGTATCAATTTTTCATTGATCCATTTAATAAAAATATCTTCATTCATTTCGTTATGATAGTCTCCCGTTTTTATTTTGGCCTCAAACATAAGAAGCGCTCCATCTATAAATCCATTTTCACCTCCGGCGTGAGCAATACTCCATCCACGACCTGCGCTAGAATTTTTTTTTAAATCAGTTTGTGTGTTTGTCTGCCAGCACTTCTTTATTGTACAGTGAGCGTGTATCCACGTCTCATACAAGTAGATAACTGGTTTTTTATCAGCCCCTAATAAATCATTTTCACGAATCCGTCGTAAATATTTTACACGACAAGCTTTAATATTAGGTCTTTGTATTAAAAATGTTCTATTGTTTTGGCTCTTCATAAATTTATAACCCAAATTGTTGATCATAATACTTCTTAGAGTCGATTTGCTTCCCGGAAAGTTAAGGTTTTGTCTCGCGGCAGCAAATATATTTTTTAAAGTTGGAACTTCTTTCCTAACCGTGTATATATTATTTATTACATTATTAATAGCAGAAATCTCAAAATTATCGCAAACAATTGATTTTCCTCGAGGTTTCTTTTTTGGTGTAGTTAAATTGATATTGCTAGCTACTGTCAGTTCGCGTCGGATGCGTGTTATGGTATTCTTGTTAACGCCAGTGGCCAAATGGACACGGTTAGCTACTTTACTGCCATTTTGCAAATATCGCATTATGCTTTCATATATTTCACGACTAAGGATTACACTACCATCAGGCTGGCTTTGAACAAAACCAGCCATCTTCATTTTATTTATAAGCGCAACACACTGATGTTTCTCCTCCTCAAAATATTTGTCTACATTGCAGACAATTTCCCGAGCCCTTCTATGCAATACAGCGCCTCGATTACTCATTTTAAATCGAAATTCCAACAAACAATGAATTAAACAAAGTAAATATAATCTTGTGTTATCCGACCTGTCATACCGCTTGTGCGGTGGTATGTCAATATGTCAAAATTTGACGCTATTTCAGTTTTCATCAATGGGGGCGGGTTGCTTAAATGTTGCCAGCAATGAAAATACATTAAATTTTAATTATAAAAAGTAAACTATGTCTTGTTAATATAATTTCATATAAAATATTTTTAATTGTAGAAATAATTATTTAATATTTAAGGTCATTGACGTTCCTATTCTTATTTTGATCGCATAGTAAAAAGAAACCTCCTCCTCTGTTTGTAACGACAACAGTAGTGTTGGACGCTGAAAAAAAACATCGATGTCTTTTTCGATGTAATGCATCGTAAAGAAGCATCAATATATTGTTTTTTTTTAGGTTGAATATTTATTTATATAGTTGAGTTTGTAGTTTGAATTAGGAATTGCAGTCTATATAAGACGCACCGGTCATTTCTTAATTTCTATTAATTTACGAAACAATTTGGTGGTAAAATCAAAAAAACTACTTAAACGACACGTGAAAGAATGTCACGGAAAATGTTAGATTTAATGATGAGATTTTTTTACAATATTTTCACAAATAAAATGATCAGAGTACAATGGGCAATATCCGATTTCAGTGATGGTTTGGTGGGATGTTAGCTATGAAAGAGTGACTGTGAGTGAGTGAGTCCTATTTTTGCGAAAAAGGTTTCAAAATATCGGCACAAGTGTCTCAAGAATCTCAAGATACCATTCTTGAGAAGCCAGTTAAGACTCTTAACAATACCATGTTAAGTAACCAAAAATGATCCTTTCAAAAAGACTTTCAAAATAGTAATAACTGTTAGGAATAATAAAAAAATGTTTTTCTCTATAACAATATTTATTATAAGCATACAAATTAATGAAATTTAAGTGTCCGTTTGTGTTTAAAAATATTTTTTTTTACTCAATGATATGAAAGTATACACAATACCTATAACGAAAATGCAAATAATTTTTTTTTGCCTGTTTGGTTGAGCTAATCTTCTAAACGGCTAGACCGATTTCAACGGGACTTTCACTTGAAGATAGCTAAAGGTCTAAGGCGTAACATAAGCTACTTTAATTTTTGAAAAATCGGGAGTTTAGTTATGTTTAAATATGTGTTCGTTATGACTTTTAAACGTGGGTGAAACCGAGGGGATCACCTAGTACTGCCCAGTATTAGTAAGTATACACTGCCCAGAAACAAAGCCAAGATAGCAATTCACGAGCATGCTGTCCGTCTGATGGTAAGTGGCCATAGCTGCCTATGACTATCTATAATCAATCGAGTTACACTTAATGTTGGCCACAAATGTGTTGCTATATCAGAGGACTAAGTTGGAACGCCTCGGATAAGTATTTCTCCCTTTTCACACCCTTCAAACCAGAGGAGAGCAGCGCTACACTGCTTTTTATTAAGCAGAAAAACAAGATGTGGCAAAAGTGTGTAACTTTTTATGTAAAAATATTCTTAATTTGTGTTAAATTTACGAGTTAACGTGTAATTATGTATGTGAGTTTAAATAACTTGTTTATTATTAGTGAAATTTGATTTTAAAAGAAAACTAATAAAAAAGAAAATAAAACAACATGCTCCATAATAAATCTTTCAAACAGCATATATTGTAGAAATAAAAAAATACATGTTACAAATAAAACTCTTTTTAAGCTAATTCTTATAACTAAAGTACCGTTGGTCGCGAGCTTGCAACATTTGTGACTTTGGGAAAAGAAACCAGATTGTTTAAAACTAATAATTTATTCATTACAAATACACGAAAAAGTTGCATGAAATGCCTGTGTCATAATTTCCAAGATTACAAATACATTCTAAAATATTAAATTCGGCCGCGAAGCCAAAATCGCAACGTGTAATAAAACAACTTGTCATTTTAACAACGCTAGACTTATTCTAGGTAATGTCAAATTGATAAGGCCCACGCGTGGAAATAATAAAAATCTTATTAAAATATAGTTTTAATTACAAAATAACTTGGGCCCTATAACAACGTATTGTGAAATTTTTGGCGCGCGATGTTTTCAACATGGCGGTTTAAAAAAAACAAACTTGGATTCCATAATTTTAGCCAATAGTCAAAATACATATTTATGTTACCTACCATTTAAATAAAGGCGGAAAATATTTGTAAAAATTATAATGAATGAATTTTATTTTTATATAACTTGAATCCGCCATATTAAAAAATCGCGCCAGCTGCATGCCAATTACAAAACAAAAGAAATAAGTTAAAAAATCTACAATCGTAGCTAGCCGATAGTTCTTAACATTACATCAATAAAGTGCTATATATATTATACTTTGTTTAATATTATTTAAATAATAATTTTCGCTTACACACGCCGAATTGTTAACACCGGCTGAAGAATTTATACTTAATCTCAAAACACTAATTCTGTCAAATAACACATTCTTATATTAGCATTCAATAATGCCGGCAGCTTACAAATGATTACCCAAAAAGCCCAATACATCTAAAAGGGTAACACTATGTAAAAATATATAAAAACGTTGAATAATTCTTTAAAACTGTAATAATTTTCTTAGTTAAGTCACGTTTAGTTTAGTCAAGGCTTAGTACGAACACAATCTCAGTGATTGTGTTCGTACTAAGCCTTGATATTTGCCTGACCAGGAACAAAACCCTGCACTTCTTTCGTGTCAGATGTATGAAGACCGTTTAATTTAAAACTGAATATCATATATTGAAACTCGTTGCAAATAATTTGGAAATTAATTATGTGAATAATCCCGTTTGAGATGATTAATATGTAGTTATCTTTTTATAATAATACCAACCAAGATATATATTGTTACATAGTGTATTTCAGCCGAAAACAGTTGGGACAATAATATTCTCTGTATTTATTTCCATTTACTTAAGTTTACTTTCTTCACGTATCATTTTTGCGTATTAAAATCCCATCTTAAAATTTCATTATTACAACTGGAACTTAATTTTTTTTTTAATCATTCAAACATATACGAGTATTTTATTTTATATAATTTATTTTTTGCTGTTATAACTCCAGTTAATTTTTTCTTAACATCATTTCAACTTACATTTTTGTTACCATCATCTCTAACTTTTTTGTTACCATCATTTCGAACTTTTTGTTACCATCATGTTCAATTTTTTGTTATCATCATTTCGAACTTTTTGTTACCCATCATTTCGAACTTTTTGTTACCATCATTTAGAACTTTTTGTTACCATCATTTTCAATTTTTGTTATCATAATTTCAAACTTTTTGTTACCATCACATCTAACTTTTTTGTTACCATCATTTCATTGTATTTTGGTGACTATCATTATTTTTTTATAATCCCAACTGTTCCGCCGCCTTCCGCCCTCAGTGCCGTGTAAGCATTAGTCCTTACTCAATTTTAAAAGCACAAATGGCGCGGGGCCTCCGCCCCCTAACATGTAAAGCATTATATGCCGTAGAAAATACAATTAAACGCACCAAATCACCTATCATTTGATTCCGACCGAAAATGTTTATCTTAAAAGGTATTTTTACGCTGGGTCCCATAGAAAATAATATATACCACTAGTATACAACCGCAATTTTTTGAAGTGTAAAAATCATGTAATAAATCTAAAAAAAAATCTATAAAATACTTGAAACTATTAGAGCTGCGAAAAGCATCCTCTCTGAAGTGTGCAAGATGTATAAATCATAACATTATAAAACTCTTTCGTAGTTTTTAACTAGCATTTGCCCGCAGCTTCGCACGTAAAATTACATATAAACCTCTTGACTCACTTTATTAAAAAACCACATCAAAATCTGTTCCGTAGTTTCAAAGATCTACATACATAGGGACAGACAGCGGAAAGCTACTTGTTTTATACTATGTGATACTCGATAATTTCAATATTCTAAAATACAAAATATCATAAGAATTACATAAGTCATATTTTATTAAAATCATAAGAATCAACATTCATATTTTATTAACTGTACTTAATTGAGCGGCGTGGTTTAATTACGGGCATTTTCGATCAAAACCAAAATGAATCGGTCGAAAAAACTATAGATACGTAATAAAAACGAAAAAAAAAGTATAATATTTATGTATACAGTAACATGATAACATAGACTTGGCAAGTCACGAAAACTGTTAATAAGAAGTTCATCCGTCAAATTTTCGAAAATCCATCAAATAAATACATTAAAAAAGACTGCAACTATGCTTCTAAACTAACGCTCATTCTGAGTCGATGCTCAATTCAGGCTCAATTTAGCGTTGAGTCATGCTCAGTTTCGCTCATAACGTTGAGTCTTGACTCATTTCTGAGTGTGGTCAAGTTTTGAGTCTTGACTCATTTCTGAGTAGGCTCAAGTTTTGAGTCTTGACTCATTTCTGAGTAGGCTCAAGTTTCGAGTTTCGACTCATTTCCGAGTAGGCTCAAGTTTTGAGTCTTGACTCATTTCTGAGTAGGCTCAAGTTTTGAGTCTTGACTCATTTCTGAGTGTATCTGAGCGGTTGCCGATAGGTGGGTACACACTTAGGGATCTCTTCACCATACGTCGAAAGGTTTATATAAGAAGCGAAAAAGGGACATTGCAGGAGTAAATCTGGAGTCATCCTTAAATATAACGGTCGTAAGCGAGATGGCAGTGAACTTTTGGAGTTTTATCTGTGGACAAAATAGATCGGTTACTCTCAGATGGTAAAAAGCATGGTTCGACTGGGCAAGTACTACAACCATACGTTTATATGATCGAAGTAGCAAACGAGCATGCAGTCCACCGGTAAGTGACCACTGCCGTATGGACATCTGTAATCAACCTTAGATAAGATCACATTCCTACCTGAGGTCGGTGAGATGCGTTGCTACCCCTGAGGACTGAGTTGGAACGCCTCGGATAAGTATGTCTCTACCACACCCTTCAGACCCGAACACAGCGCTGAACTGATGTTATCAGAAATAGGTGTGACAGTGGTGCCAGCGAAGTCGAACCACAAAAGGCTCTATCACATTTTTATTATGTACACTTAATTCAGGTAAAAAAGTTGTTATTTAAAAAAAACAGTAAACTTGGTTAGTAAATTTAAAAAAAAAAACAAAGTGTATTTTTTTTTTAATAATTTTTGTTTTATTAATAACCGTGAACAGTAAAAGTTAGGTTAGGTTAGGTGAGGTTACCTCTAGGCGGGTTGCGGCGTGCTGGACTTGTCCTTCTTTTTTTCCTTCTTCTTCTTGAGGAAGGAGGGCGTCCGGAGGCCCTTCTTCTTCTTCTTATCTTTCTTGGGAGAGTCCTCGGTCGACACCTCCTTTGAGGGCGAGCCCTGAAAATAATTACATAGCTTATGAAAAGATTTTTTCTATTATAGAAATAGAAAATCACTTATTTTGAGGTTTGATGTTATTACGGCCACTTTTGGACAATTGTGATCATTATTTTAAAAAATATCCTATCAAAGGTCTACCCTAGATGCGTCGGTACTTGTTATCTTGAACTGGAAGTTGGAATGCCTCGTATAAATATGTCTCTCTTAGCATCTTATAACTAGAACCTAACAGATAACACCTGTTAGGTTAGGAACCTGTTAGGTTCTGGTTATAAGATAACACTGCTATTGTATGGTAGAGAAAGATTTTTGCGTTACTTTTTAAGACATATTTTAAATTAACCTATTTCTGCTTTATAACAGCAATGTTCTTTTCAGCAAAAAAAGTGTGATAACATTGCAATCAATATTGTCATATTTTTATAAATAAAGCATACAATTCTATGCTCAGTTTCTATTTATATTATTACTAGCGACCCGCCCCGGCTTCGCACGGGTGCAATGGTGATAATATACTACAGAAAAACTGATGTTATTATACATATAAACCTTCACTTCAATCACTCTATCTTTAAAAAAAACGTCAACTTGCGTTGCGTAGTTTTGAAGATTTAGCATACATAGGGATATAGGGACAGAGAAAGCGACTTTGTTTTATACT
>DWPV01006650.1:0-11349 GCA_018251915.1 Urbanus proteus proteus
AGCGGTTTCCCGCTGTCTTCTTTAGGTCATCAGTCCACCTGGTCGGGGGGCGGCCTGTGCTCCTTTTGCCTAACCGTGGTCGGCAATTGCATATTATATTCTGTATACTATTATTATTGTAGAACTTTTTTACTATTATCTTAAACTTAAGATATTATCGCATTTATACTACATACTTGAAGATGATACTGGGTCAAAAACATTATTGCTATAGCTTAGTATCAACTTTAAACTAGTTATTCATTGTACAACAACTCATCTTTGTCGGGTTCCGGAGGGAGTACAATGTTAAATCTTTAAAAAAACGTAAAAAAGTGTAATACCTATTGGTTGAGAACTGAAAGGAAAATTCTGTCAATATTCTGACTTACAAAGTAAATATGTGGTGGAATCATCTATGTCTATATCTATGGGTGGAGTTATTAATGAATTTTAAATATAAATCCCGCCACCTATTAGGAAAGGCAGAACATATTCATCCGGGTCAGCTAGCAATTGATGTGAAATTTACGTGAACATAAATTAGATTCTCACAAATAAACATCCCTGAAATGTCAGTCCAATTAAAATAACGCCTACATCCTATAATATGAGATACAACTGTAATTATGTAACACGAGAGACTACATGCTCATTTATTTATTGTTTCTATAATAAAACCTCATTTACTGATACATACGAGCAATACCCACCCACATATCTATAAATATGTGTGATCATATCGTTTATATTTTCTGACAAATTATTCTAGCTTGGCATATAAACGCTTCCATATACATGTTGTTTAATATAATAACTCATACATTCGACATAATTGCCCTTTAAACATTAATGTAATCGAAACATGAAATTCGTGTACTCAGGATACACATCAGATACCATCGGAATGATATCGGTTTTTGAGATAAAGTGGGTCATGACCAACCTGCGTTCATGACCCGCTGGGCGGTGCGCAGGGCGGCGCCGCCCTGGGTGACCCACTTGTTGCCGGCGCTCTCTTATTTACATTACAACTCTAATTGTCACCAACGGTTTATTGTGGCCACAAACAATGATAATTCTATAATTTATGGCCGCCGAGGAGCGATAAACCGTACAGCCTAATTTCCAATTCTCGAGTACATCACGCACGCAATTGTGAATTTTGTCCTTCCTGTATTTTTACGAGTATGTTGTATATTTTTTTATCGTCGTTCTGTTAAGCTGTATTAAATATTAACTTACTACCTTTATTTTGTATGTTATAGACGTTTAGATTGTTAAATCTATACAAATAAATAAAATTGAATTGTCTGTTTGTGATTTCTGAACAACATTTTTTTACTCAATGCATATGAAAGCATACGTGATACCTATAACGAAAATGCAATTTGTAAAAAAAATTCTGTCTGTCTTTTTGGCTGAGGTAATATTCTAAACGGCTAAACCAATTTTGACGAGACTTTAACTGAAATATAGCTGAAGATTTCAGGCGTAACATAGGCTACTTTAATTTGAAAAAAAAACGTTAGCGTAACCTATGTTTAGATATGTGTTCCTTTTTACTTTTTCGAGGCGGGTGAAACCACGTAATAAATAGTCATACCTGATGCCATCAAATGTGTGCAAAACGAATCTAAATATAAAGAATTCTTTAATATTGAATTATATTTCATGAATACTAATGGGATGAAAATGTTTAACATAACATTGTATATACCTGATGGAGCAGTAGGGATAATTTAACATTAGTAGAATAACATATTCGTTGTTCTTTTAAATTTTTGAAAAATATTTTGTGTTATTTGAGTTAAAAATATATCATATTCTATTTCCGGTGGATTGTATATTGCATCGGTTACATGTGTTAATGTAACTGCAAATACAATTTTCTTTTCAAATTCTATTCTTTATCCTGCATTCTCGTATTGGTCAGTAAATATATTTGTGGACGTGTTTCGCCCTATCGGGATTTATATTCCGATATTCACATTCTCCTCAAACACCAGCTGTATAGCAACACCTGTATACAATAGACCGATACTATCGAAATATACGATAAAAGTACTATAGTTTTCATGTGATAGTGATATTTCTTTGGTTTTATGCAACGAATAATGGTATTTACATTTTAATATTTATTATGTAACGGGTACTCACGATACGTTTTTTTAATTATGCCGATATGTGGTATTTAATGTTAATACTCTATAGTAGTTGGTATGAAGTCATCGTTTCATATCGAAAGTAACATGAATCTATTAAATTGTATAAAAATGACACAGTTTACAATTTTATTTTACGTTAATGACCAAAATAATTGCTTCAGCTATTGCTATGGTTCTTATAATTTCAGTTGTGCGCACTGAGCCGAAAGCTAATGGTAATGGTGATTCCATGTTCAATAAAAAGTAAGGTATATTACTTTTACGTAATCGTCTTTTAACAGCTTTTTAATAGCTGTAAATTTAGTATTTCGTTGTACTTTAAAAGTTATAGAACTTTTGGTTCGCATATGGCTTCTAATACTTATCCCATTAGCAACGTAACGTTGCTGTTTTTGGTTTTAAGAGTGTTGTAAAGTACATAAGGCGTGGATACTTCGTTTTCAAGGGTAACAGTTACCCTATTTTCAGCAATTTTGTGTAGGACCCCTGACGTTTTGAGATATGACATACGGTGATTTATATTTTTTTGCTACTTCCACTTTGAATTGCATAAAAATATTTCTTATGTTACTGGGTATGGACTTAAGTCTAGACATTGGCTCTGGAGAGGAGAACAGGCCATTGCCCATAGTCCATAGACCTGTGCTAAGCAGTGGGGCAATATTGGATCAACTATGACCTCTTATACATATACAAATATAGAAAATTATTAATTATTCAAGAGTCGAACCTAGGCATCAAGTGACAATAGGATTAGCTTTTCAATAACTCCAATCCGTGCCCCATATAATAGCTTAATAATTTACTACGAGCAGAGACTATACAACTTCTGTTGGTGCAGAGCCCGCTCGGAAGATTAGCAAGTATTAACCTATTTCTGCTACTGCAACACAGTTTTTAATCTGATTATTTTATGAACTGAAACGCAAGCAAGATAATAAATTTATTCAGTCCAACTTTCCTACTTTAAAAATACTTAGTTAAAATATCTTTCTTAATCGCTTTAACTGGGTACATTTTATATGATTTTATTAATTTTGCAATTACCTAATTGCTAGTTTGTTATATCTTGTCGGCATTGTTTTAAGATTGGCCATAGGTATATAAATATTGAGCGTGTCGGACCTGTGACCAGACAAAAAAATATTTAAGAACATTTGCGTGCGACACCTTTGATAGGACTTAATTAAAAACTTACTGAAGTATTTAATTACTAACTTTTTGAA
Source organism: Urbanus proteus proteus (assembly GCA_018251915.1). Taxonomy (NCBI): domain Eukaryota; kingdom Metazoa; phylum Arthropoda; class Insecta; order Lepidoptera; family Hesperiidae; genus Urbanus; species Urbanus proteus. The sequence goes on from DWPV01006650.1 coordinate 3,374, forward strand.
AATAACACATTTAACTAGTAATTTGTTCGATAATTACTAACGTAAATTGAGTAAGGTATTTCACCTTTTTCTTTCACACTCGAACTGACAGGACCTTATAAATATTGTGTAAACAGTTTTGATGTAATGTAATGGGAAAATGGAACGCAATGAATGTGGTAGCATTCAATATAAACGCGACAAAGTGGTAGTGGGCGGGCCAAGACGGGGCAACAAAGGAATGTAATTACGCGTCACCGACACAACCCGCGACCGATTACTTTTTACTCTTTTATTTTAAGCTTCATACAATAAATATTGTTCTTAGGGATACTAATATTGGATTTTCTTATATATTCGAACACAAAAGGGGCAATTAAATTGAGCAATTTCACGTGAAACGTGCACCTTTCAAAGGAAGACAACGGTATTAGTTACTTTGGTCCCGTATTATAATTTTATGGCCTCTTCAAGAATTAATTTATTAACTACCAGTAATATGCAAGGGTTATTATGATATACATTTAGTGGTGATTAAAATAAATTAGTGTTGTAAAGGAGACATACATAATATCAGAGATATTTCAACTAAGGCCTCCGCGGTAGCAACGTGTCTGTAACCAACCTCAGGTAATTCAAGATTAGTATTACCTGAGGTTGGTTACAGATACATTATCTAGGGTTATTAGTATTTCCATGTGTAGCAGTGGTTACTTTCCATCAATCAGATTGCATACTCGTTTGCAACTTGTTTGCATTATAAAAAAATCTACGGTTTTTTGATTAATTCTTTTTATAAAATATTTTCTCTGTCTTTGATTAGGACCCTCGCTGTAAATTCTTGTCTACCGAAGCCAAAAAAGTATAGACAAATATACAAACACCAAGCTACTAGACATAGTAACTAATTTCAGTAATTTGCCCGACAGTCTTTCATCTCAAGACGAAACTTGCGAAATCACGTTAACACAGTTTGAGCGCGGTCGACCGGAACTAAGACAAAATAAATCTAAATCAGTAACAAACTGGTTTTTCGTTTGTATCTGATCTAATCTCGTTTTTATTCTGGTAGCCTTTTGTAACCTTAGTTAATTAGGTATTTTAGTTTTTGCGACTAGTTTAATTTTCATTAATTTATTTACGCAAAATCTCGAAATAAAAGTCCAATTTAATTAAATTACCTGATGCCAACCGTTTTAAAAACCGTTATATAATCTCTTTTTCATTTATCTTTGCATGTATCGTTCTTAATAGGTTTATGGGTCAACGATTTTCAAATTTTTTAAGTTAAAAAATAGACAGACGGAATCGTATAAATCTGATTTCATACACTTCTGTATGCACGTTAGAAGTTATGATAACGTGCACTGAAATAAACGATATGGCTCTAAATGCAAAGGTAGTTCATTTCACCCACACATTGAAATCAATATTCATGAATGCCCCGATAGCTTAAGTTCACTAAATTCAGATTTCGCTTCAAAGTTTCCATTGAATATCGGTTACCATTATCAATCTCTACTATATTTCATCTTCAACTCATCATTGTATGTAGATATGTCAGAATGAGAAGGGTTGAGGTCATAGTTCACCATGCTGAATGCGGGTTGGTAGACTATCACGAGTACAGGGTTTTACCTGGTTTTTAATTATTCATGTTGGTTTAAATTTAGCACTATATTAAAATTTATCTTTATAATAACACGCAGTAAATCACCGCATATTTTAGTTTTGTAGTTATTTCTAAAGTGATCATCTTCTATGTGGAATCACTTAAAAAATAAAAAAGGATTAAGTTTTATATTAAAGGTGGTAGAGCTCTTTAGAGTTCAACTCCAGCGGCATCATCTCACGTATTTTGCTTTATAATAGCAGTATTCAGCGCTGCTGTTTTTGGTTTGAAGAGTGTGGTAAGGGGTAAGTAAGACATACTTTTCCGATAGCTCTTCCAACTTTGTCCTCAGGGGTAGCAACGCGTTTGAGGCCGATTTTAGGTAGGACTATGATCTTATCTGAGGTTGATTACAGGTGTTCAAGGAGAACAGTTGCCATTCTGAAAGTATCAAATTACCTTTAAATTAAATGTGTCAAATATCAGTCTTCTTAATTGAGGGTGTTGGTACTTTATACACTAATATAATTTAGTTTTATATCAATATTTTGGTTACTTTCAATGTCGTCTTATCAAAAGTTTAATAAAGCGAAAGCTGTTTCTACATTACACAATTAGTCTCTGCTGGCTTTAAGAGAAACTTTGCAAGCTTTAAGCTCTGCGCCAGCGGACGCTTCTAACTAATACATTTGTAGAGCAAACACGGATAATTTCTAATTTAGTTTGTGAAAACTAACTTGTTTGTTACATGTGGACGGAAACAAAAGGATTTGTAATATATACAGTTATTATTAATTTACTTTGTATGCTGTATTTCGTAGATTATAACAAGCTAATTGTTTGCATTATATTTAGAATTTAATTTTATCCGTATAAGACTTGCTTGCTTAAGATTATATACATCCATATTTTGTTATAAAAAAGGGAGAAACTTTAATATTTTGTGATATTAATTTTTTAATATCACATTTTTTTTAATTTAATTTAATTTACTAAGTGGCCACTGCCGCTCAAGAACATATGTAATCAACTCAGTTCATCACAGAGGCGATGCCATTCCTAAAAACCAAAATCTTCGCCTATTTCACGCTAGAAACAGATGAGTTAGTGGTACCTCCCGAGTCAAATTATGTTATTTCACCACCCTTCTAATATAATATCTTTCTAGTATACAATAAACAGAAACCAGCCCCGTTGGACTACACCATATCCCGATAAGCTTCTCATCTACGCGAGCAAACCGGGCGAGATCGCATAATTTACGAAGAGCTCCGTTCACATCTCGTCGCTGTCACACGCCTTATCTCCAACACCTTCGTGTAAGCCGAAGATATAGAGGATTGCGTTACCTAACCATATAAAAACAGGATTGTACCTTGAGAATTCGATGAGAATGTTATTTTGTCACTTCTATTTTTTTATTTTAAAGTATTGGCTCTTCAGCGAAATTTTAATCGTTAACATATTGTCTGTCAGATTGTATTATTGTATGTAAGTTTATCTTATTTTTAACCGACTTCTAAAAAGAGGAGGTTGTTAATTTGGATGTCTTTTTTTAAAGTGTTAACAAAATATTTATCTTATTTGCAATTGTGTTGAAATTTAAAAAAATATTGTTAGGACTTGTTCTTATTCAAGGTTCAACAGGGAAACAACCATGCAGTATAATGCAAATTGAGAAACTTGAGCGGAGATGAACAGAATTAATTATCAAGGGCCCAGGTCAAGAATTTGCTTTAATTTCAAAGGTATTTTGAATAAACATTGCGTAATGGGTATTGTAGGAATGATGAAAATTGTCCGAATTTGTTTGTAATGTGAAAACTTAAGAGCCAAAGGCTAAATCAATATATAAATACAAGAACATACAGATTTTTGTATTAATACTTTTAATTATTATGTTTATCTTAAAAGTCTGTTAAATAAAAACAAAATAATTATGTCAGCGTTGAATGCTACGTCAGTCCTGAGGAGAGATTTCAGGTTGAAATATTTAAAAGTGAAAATGGGATAAGAATTGGCAAAAGATTGGGTGTAAATACCGCCTTATTGTTAAAATTCATAGCTAACAGTATGTGGCAGCAGTCTGAAATGTAATACGATATGATACAATAGGCGTATTCAACGTACACGGGAGATTAGCTCCAGACTGACAGATAATACGGTTACTGAGTGCTACGGACGGCTACGGAGCTACGAGTATGTGACATATTGCAGGCATGGATATTGTTGTAAGCTCCGAAGCTACGGCGTAGCACAGCGAGAACAATGGGGAATCCGATTACCATGCAAGCTTTGCAGGACTTCAGTGATATATTAATTCATAACATGTAACTCTATTGAACGGTATTACCGACATAAATCAGTCTGAGAATATCGTTAATAGAATATACGAGTATTCAAACTCGTTAATTATGCTACTGTTTGTTGGTTTGAGTGTTCTGATAGACATTGTCCGTTATATCTGACACATTTTACGTTATAGTATAAGCATTTATCGGTAACAGTAGGCCCTGCTTATATCTACCGACATAGAACATGTCAAACACGGGTCGTGCTAGTAAAGTATTTAACTATCATAACACGATCGCGCAGATACGGGCGCAGTCAATAGTATTGTATAGAAAAATGTTATTTTATTTTCCGCAACCTTTATCTAAAACGTTCAATGTATGTTTAAATGGGCCTAATTGTTCGTAGGACTATGTATTAGTATGTATAGTAACTATATAGAAGACATCTACTACATATATTACAGCTAGAAACAACATTCTCAGTACATAATCATTTGAGCAAAGCTCAAATAGAACGTGTCTTATTTATCTAATTTATGAGTCATTCGAAGCGTAAATGGCATTAGACTGGCGTATAATGAGAACTAATATTATCGTTTGAGAAGCTGTGTGTAGGCGCAATACGTATATTGTTTTGATGAAAGAAAGATGTTTCCGCTCAGTGGAGCGTTAATTCATCTCGCAGGAAGCGCCTGGCGTATAGCCTGATAAGCAATGCGATACAGTGCTCGTGAATAGGTATCACTTGTGTATTTCGCATATAATGCGGACAGTATAATACATTTTGTGTTGTGATCGCCACACCGTTTCATGAATAAGTTTAATATTGAGTAAGCGCGTTAGTTTGATTATAATGCGTACCTTCTTATTTAGATGACATTCTAATTTTCTGTGTAGTATTGCAAAAGAGTTATCGTTGACAATATAAATTAGCAATTCTAATCTATAATATAAAAATATATTTCTATCTGTGGTAAGATCATTTAAGATTAATATGTAAAATTCAATAATAATAACAAACCTAACTATTTACCCGAAAATAAGTATCTATATCTTATAGTAGTTCTCATACTATCGCAATCTATAAGTAGGTATATCGGCTTAGAATCACAAGGTACATATTTAACATCTGTAAACTACGCGAAAATTGCTAGTTTACAAAAGAAAATAGAAATCAGAAAAGATTTACTGGTGTAGTAAAGCGCAGAAATATAAACACGACCAAGGGAATTCATCTTGAACAGATGTGCAATCTTGTTGGCTTTGAGCCTGTAAACTTCAACTTTGAACCAATATTATTTTTGTGAAACTCCAACAATGTTGAAACTTGAACGACGATAGCAAATAGTTCGCTTTCGATACGTTAGTGCATCGCTAAGCTACAAAGCTGAAATAATGAAATTGGAAATAGCGATATTCTACTTCGACTAATTAAACCCGTAATCGCTACTAGAGCCACTCGGCCAGAAATTCAGTTAGCCAACAGTTATTATGCAAACGTTCATTACTCGGATTGGTGACGTAATTGTATCTACACATATTTCGGTCTCCTATAATATTCAGTTGAGATGGATAAAGGATTACATTACATTGCAATAAATACGAATATGCCAAATCCCAATGTACGATGAATTGGTACGTAATGTTTTTCTTAAGTCTATTATATTAATTTCCACATTCAACAAATATAATTTATTTATTGCCAATTGTTGCAAGGGATTGTCCGTGTAGAGTATTTACATAATAAAAACATTCAACTCCTATTTCACCTCCTTACCGGTGGATGCTGCAAATTAAAACATTGTTTATTTATTTCGAATTAAAAAGAAAAATACTGAATTCGTTTTACTATTAATTCTACTGCTAATTAAGTTAACTTCTACTATTAATTAATTCGTACTAAATACATTGCATCAACATTAACGGATCAAATAAATACTAGTAAATCTAAATTTTAAACCGCCATTTACCATCTTTACGTTAGGCATATTAAGAAATCCTTTCTTAGTGAATGTCTACTGTCTAAATCATAAAATAACCTATTATCCAAATATCATGGTTCATAAATAGTCAAATATCAAAAATATGCGTACCTATCTTATACAATCGGTGAAACCACAATCGTTCATTAATGGTTAATATCGTGCTATTTGTGTTGGCATTATTGCAATTTCCGCTAAAATCCATTCTCCATTCAAGCATTTCATTAGGTTAATAGGGAATTGATTTCTATATTTAGACTACAGATAACGTTGTCATACATTGTCATGTTAGTTATGTAATTACATTGAGCATTTATTATCATAGAGGTGGTCACTTACCAACTAAATATGGTTGTGTTGGTTAACGGTCACTAAAGCTTTTCAAAAGGATATTCAATAAAATTTTATTCTGTACTCACAATAGAAACCTGTTTTAGAACAATGAGCAGCAATACAGAACACATAATTCTTTGTTCTCCATTTTATAATATTTTTATATAAAATAATAATAAATTACCTAGCATTAATACGTACAGTTACATAATTGATAAGTAAATTAAAACAAAACTGTTATTGCGACTGTCAAAAAATCTATTTTAAGAATGATATTCAAATCTGAATCAAAGGTATAGAATGTTATTAATATCTAAATTAGTTTTCAAAGTGTCTTTGATTTCTATTAAATTTATCATTGTCAGAAAAAAATATAAATAAATATCTTTCTTTGTGAAAATACTTCAAAGCTTAATTGTCTGACAAAAAGTTTTCTTTGTAGCGTCAACAAAACTTCTATAGCCAAAGCGGAACACAGCTCTAATTAGGAGAACGAAAATAAAATGAAAACTATACTTCTAGCAAATTACGATGTTAGTTTCTTTCAGCGGAGGAGGCGTGAAGTAAATTAACTTAAAGTTGACTTAAATGTTTCAGCGCTGTGTAGTTAAATATAAAAAAGTTTAATTAAAAAGCCAACGCAATATTGTTCTATAGTATTTAAGACGACGTAATATTTTAACCCGCTTACAAAATAGAATAAAGTAGTACCTACTAAAGTATTCGCAGGACGTAGCTATGTATATTGATGTACATTGCTTTTGCGATTTCAAAGACTACCTTTTAGCGAAACCACAGACAGCGAAACCTATATGTTACCTTGATTTGACTTATTTTAAGGGAATATAATAAATTCCATTGCATCCCTAAAATATATGTAGGTATATCCTAAATAAAATACAACTGAACTTTAATTTGGCAAAATGTAAAATAGATTATCTGATTTATCTGATATGTAGTAGGCACCTAAATCATTAAGTAAAAAAATGTATACCTCGGGGATATCATTTAATTGGAGTCGTTCCAAGTAAGTCTATATGTTTGTAAAACATAGCTAAAGGGGTATCCAAAATAAGCAGAGGCCCTGGGGCGTATCTATCTGAATGTGACATTGTGAAAGTCTTTGAATGTTGCAAATGTCGACTGTAGAATAATAACAGACTCCCTTATGTAAAGTCATGAAATAAAATAACTAATATTCTCATAAATTTGCCTATGTTAAAAAATAAGTACATTAAGAAAAGTAATAAAGTCATGAAATAAAAAATCTAAAATAGGTAATTAATATTCTCATAAATTTGCCTAGGTGTGTTAAAATTAAAAAATAAATACAGTAATAAGTTTTCACAATCATTAATACACCTTCCTATCTATACAAATAAATAAAATTTAAGTGTCTGTTTGTGTTTTCAAAATATTAATTTTTAATCAATGCATATGCACATATATACACGATACCTATAACAAAAATGCAATCAAAAATATTGTCTGTTTGGCTGAGGTAATCTCATAAACGGCAGGACCGATTTTGACGGGACTTTCACTGGAAGATAGCAGAAGATCTAAGGCGTAAGTTTAATTTTCGAAAAAATAGAGCGTGCTTACTCGCGCGCGCTCTCGCGGGTGCGCTGGGTATCACTTATATTTAAATATGTATACATTTTTACTACTTTTATGCGGGTGAAGCCGCGGGTATCAGCTAAGTAGTTATTGACATAACTATCAAAATCAAGTTGCAATTTTTTTAAGTACCTAAGCATTGTTAATAATCTCAGT
>DWPV01006651.1:0-11348 GCA_018251915.1 Urbanus proteus proteus
ACAAGTGTGGCCCGTCTTTAGTTGATTTTGCCACCTCGTGGCCCTTGCCTGCCAAAAGGTTGCCGACCGCTGGTTTAGACTATATGTTGTTAGTTCACCGCTTTAGCCAAGTGCGAATGGGTAGAATGCTCAAACGCGTAGACATTTTTTTTTAATAATTGTTAAAACAAGAAAGATCTTTCTTGTTTTTATTTTCACGGACTTATAATTCAAAATTTGGACCCCGGGATGAGAAGCAGAGTTTTAAATCATTAAGACTGCCATTACCCATGTTACGTATAGAACGTATTAGTTACTGTGGGTATTTAAATCCTAGTGTAGTAGTTTTTTTTTAATTTAGTATTGAAAGATAATAATTAATTGTTACATTCATAGCCTAAAGGTGAGGCTCTAAGCATTAATGACGCATCTTGTTATATGAGTTTAATAATCCAATTGCCTCCAGATAAGGAATCCTAATATATCCACTGCCACAATCTGCGCTGTGACGCAACGCAACGCTATGCAAATGTGGGTAATGAAATATTTATGAGAACTCAAAGTCTGAAAAGCAAATGGAATCGGAGAAAAATGCGACATTTAGATTACGCAAATCATCGCAATTTCAATTTATTAAATCCGACTTGAAGCCCCAAGTGGTACATCCTTCGTGGCATCGAATAAGAGACAGATATAAAATATATTTGAAATGATACTTTTGATATTTTTACAGCCTTTTTATATTATAATTGAGTTTCAGCGCGCAGCTTCGTCCAAGTGTTTAATGTTTCTAGAATTATTTCGTAACTAGAAGATAAAAATGGAAGCCACATGATTTCTTAGCTAGCGATTCCCAATATTCGGAGATATTGCCACATGTAATTCAGAAGATAGTTATAGCACCGATCACTTGGCGGCTAAGACTGCTATAGTGAAATGCGAAAGCTAAAAAGGACAGTCTCATTCCGTAAACAAATTATTCTACAAACTGAGACAGAAATGATTTAAGCATGTTGGTTGAAATTTCACAAAAATGTTTTAGTTTCACAATTGACTAATTTGTACATTAAAATTACTAATGCCAAGTTCTCATTGAAAAGTAATTAGAAATGTCTACATCGCCAGGATTTCAGAGTTTTATAACTGTTTTCAGCTAATTTCTAATGAAACGTAGAGAGTGCTGGTGACAAAGTAATTAATTAGAGCACGAAGGTCAAAGCTGTGTATTTACTACCGCAAGGATTAACCCGGGAGCGCTAATGAAAACCTTGTTTCGCTATATTATTAAAAATGGGAAAAGCAAATCTAAATAATAACAAGGGAACAACGTTAATTAATATAACTTTTCTTTCGGCTAATGCTGCTAAAATACTGTGGGCTGTGGCTGTGAGCTAAAAATATGGCAAAAATGTAAATGGCATTTACCATGTTTCTGAAATAAGTATCTGTTGTTGTGAAAATTGTATTATGGATTCATGTTTTATGTTCCACTATTTCCTGTGGAGGTCACAGTGTTAAATACTTATGATACGAGTTGACGAATGTATCGAATGTTACCTACCAGCGCCGGCTCCAAAAAATGCCCTGCGTAGCACGGAAACTGATGAAATTTAATCACTAGCAGCCATTAGTCTCTTGACCACGCCCGAATTTGTTTAGGTTTCTGTGTTAAAAGTTTTATTTGAACAATCCGTGCTATGCGCTTTTTAAATACCTACGTGGGCTTTGCATTTATATCCAAAGATTTAATGAGAATCATCATAAGCTTTTTAGAGTTAAGGGCACTCGTGGCCCGCACTTGAGACGTTTTTGCATGTGTGGACAGTTACACCTCACACAGCGATAGGTATAAGTTTTTCCGTAAAACTCCAAAAATATATTTGACTCTGAGAATTTACAAGGAGCGCTATTCATTTCCTCTTCACGTTTCCTGATTCTTTTTTCAAAATCAATTGAATTTCCTGGTCAGAAAACCCGACCGGTAAACCGGGCACAAGCTATACATAACCCCAACATAAGGTAATTGAAAAACATCCAGCACGCAACTTTGCACGCAAATATCATTATCATAAAACAATATAACCTATTTATAGTTACTTAACCTTGCGGCGGTTTCTATATGAGGAACAAACGGTTTTGACTTTGGTTATTAACCTATTTGCCGGAATTTCCCAAATTGGCGGATGCGTGAGACAAAAGGCTAACGCCAATGAACCAAAATCCCTAAGCTCTGACACATGTGTACAATTGGTATGTTTGTAACAAACATTCCGACGTTTGCTTTCAACCATCCACATCACTTAAACTACACAAGCCGTTCCTCTACACAAGGCAGTAACAGTAAAATGCCGGCGTTCACGTTTTATGACAGGTTGAGCCCTTTGTGTTCCTTTGATTGGATCTGTACCATAGTCATACCTTCCAGAAATAGCTAAATGCTTGTGCGTTTTTTATATATTTCAGTTATATTCAGCCATTTTTAGAACAAGACAGACACGATTGCCAATACTGTATAAACTAAATCTTACTTGCAATTATTTTTAGATGGGTTGGCCTTAGGAATAGATGTGCAATTGCTTCATGACATTGCTGTTAATAGGTAACATAACTACGTACTAGTATGGCTGAGACCAGCAGAATTATTCACTACCACGTCGTCCGTTAATTAGCTTATTGTAGTGTTGTAGCACTAAAACTTGGCGTAGAGGTAGTGAAGAAGAATGGGCGTGACGAAAGCGCGCACAGGTTGAACGTCAGCAAGCAAGGAACCGAAATCGAACGCGACATTGATTACGCAGTAGTTTAATTGCCGAGAGCAATGCCCCGATACAATGTCTTCGTTTTACCGAATGTTACCGTATGGTATTAATGGTCTGATTATCTTGTAGAGATCGTTCTTAGCCGGAAAAAAATGTAAATAATTTGTTTCTGATTAGGTTTTACTTTAAAAAAAAACATTAAGACTAATTGCACATTTTTATGACACTGAAATTACTTTAGTAAAACAGCAAGCAAGCATCTGATGATGGAAAAGCTCGCTGCCGTTCTCCTTTAAACTGTAATCAATTCTATTTAATCAGTGGATCAACTTTTGCAAGGCGGTTAAACGAGCATGGTTCGACCGGGAAAATACCACCACCGCCTATTACAAGCGTAAAGCATTTCTCGCGTTTCAGCGTAAGGATGTGGCATAGAACCGGCTCACATGTGAGAGAGGCGACCATCTGAAGATAAAACTCCTGTAGGCAGCTAAATTGCGAACGGCCCTACCAGCATTCTGTTTTTTGTACCTATTATTTACTTATTCAATATTGAATGATAATAAAATACGGTTATTTCAAAACAATCAACAGAATATTGCAAAAACAGGTCGTGAAGAATCATAAATTTCTTGTTAAGCGACAATTATTCCACGGCACGAAACCCTTAATAAATCAATACAATCGCGACGATCGGTTATTTATCAAAATTGTGTCGCACGGTGAACGAGTGCTCGCTACTTATTCATTCTTACCTTCCTCGACCTTTCTTTTCATATTGATTGCCTTACATAATTTATTGTTGTTCGTAAATGAAAAGATAGGTAACAATCTGTTTAGCAAACTTTTTTAGCTTAACTTGTTATTAAGGGTTAAAGTACTATTTATTTTTTAAATAATTCGAGCAGGTCAATTAGGGCGAACTGAAGCTTGGAATACTTACATAAGTACAATAAAAGAAAACTTACGCGTGTAACATGACTTCGGCGACGATGCGATTTTTCGATTCATAGACTTTCATAGACTTACGTTTTAAAATCACTCTTGTTTTTAAAACGTAGGTAAGTATATTTTATGTTTTGGTTACGTTTCGGGTAGACAAGCTTACCTACTCTTTAGTGGTTGAGAATGGTACAACTGCACCCGATACTTCACTGACGTACTAGTATTGTCTGCAATTGCATTTCTTATTGAAAATCCAGTGGCATCGGTCTGGTTTTATATACGTCACTAGTGTTTGTGTCGCAAGTCGTGTGCATACAATTTAAGTCATCTGCAAGCGGTTTGCGTCAGGCGTTGCAAGGCCTCTCTCGCCTATGCATTTGCGGTGCGTGTTCTGCACATAAAAGGAGCAGATAATACTTGGAGATCGTTTGTTTAATCTAACACCCTTATACGAGCCTCTTGTTCACAACTTTCAAGGTTGCCGTATACAAAGTAATGAAGACTGGTGCCAGATTGTTACAACTGCATTGTGATATCCTTGGATTCATTTTTATTTCCATTTACAAGTTTCGTTGAGGGAGGATTATTATCTTAATTGTTTTTATTTTTGTCATGTAACTATTGCAGCTAAACGATATTCACTTATAACCTTTAGTGAAAAGATGTAAAGTTCAGAAGCGGGGTCGCCGTTGATCTTTATCGCCTTAAAGGTGAAATGTTAGTAAGACCTCACGTGTTGGTAACTGAACTGGAAAATTGAATATGTATAAATTTACTGTAATTGTTATAATACTATATTGCAATTTTATTGCATCAGATTGAAAACTTATTCTTATAATTATTGTAAAATGATACAGTATTACACAAGTTATTTAATTTAAAAAAATATACATTAAAAACAATAAAAGAGATATAGGTAGTTTTTCGTTAGATATTATCTAAGCGACTACACGTTATAACAAGGCTACCATTTTTTATACGATTAAAACCATAGAGTACATACAATAAGCTATACTTAGACCCTCTTAGAGATGTATTTCGCTAGCAGTAAATCAAGTTATATGATACGAACGCCTTCGAAGGGCCTTGAAACGTAGGACCGCCCAGGTATTGGTTATCTGTCGCAAAAGCTATTCTCCGCATTGATTGAAAGCGTATTACTTGACAAGGAGACAGGTAATAGAAACCAAGGATAATCCACTATCTTAAATAAGTGAGATTTATTACGTTAAATTATTATTACGTGTACTAAAAAGATACCTTTCAATATCGATGTAAATAAATTAAATAGTATCGTTAAAGAGTTAAGCCGGTGGCCTAATTTAGGAATCAAATAGGTTCATGAAATTATCATTTGATTTGCATTATCTATTTTTATAAAAAATACCTATTTGATACATTCTTGTGAAACATAAAGGAGGACTTATTAGGATATTTGTTTATTTTTATTGTTACGGTCTGGATAAGTCCATACTCAATTTAATTTAAACAATTGATCATTATTTACCAAAATGCTAATGAATGAAAAAATAAGGTATTTGATTTATATTGATTAACTAGGTCGTGACTGACAAGGTTAGATATTACGGATTAATTTATTATTACGAATAACATCCAAAACAAACTCGTTCATCCAGAGTGATGTCATAATTATTTGTCGTATAATCCCGCCGTTTTACTGCTGACCATATTTACGTTCACTATTATAGCCGTGGTAGATTGGACCATAAAAACTCGCGACTAGATGATATTTTCGCTGACAAAGAAAAACAAAAAGATCAGTATTACGTTAATTGGCAATTACAAATACGGACACTTATACTATTTTATTAGTAACGTGTTTACGTCGATTCGAATGTATCTATGTATGTAAATAGGTATTCATGAATTTAATTTAGCCACTAATTTTTATGTTAACACTATCAACGTAATTTGTATTTTTAGCCTAAATATTACGCTTAAATATTACGGAATAGGTAGGTACATACCTAATTAAACTTTTTACAGCAACATTATCTTCTCGTATAAATATGAAAAACAACTTAATCTTATCTTAGTATTGTATCCTAATAACGGAAATACAGTTGGTAGCTTCCGCAACGCTAATGACACGCGGATCGAGAACAGAGATGTATCAGGAAATAGGTATGTCAGTCACAAACTCAATATTCCCAGCCATCCGCGAGCATACGTCGTCGACGTCAATTTGGCCGGGAGTTTTCAGGGCAGGATGTACGCTACTGGTACCTACCTAGATAAAATCACTTTTATGCTCTCGTTTTATATTATAAACGTTATATCTCGTGCATTAGGGACAATTCAGTAGGGGATCGTAAATGTTTCCTATATAGAAGGTACTAGTTTTCAATTAACTACTTATAGCCAATCACTTTAGAGACGAATACGATATTTATTTTTTTAATAGACTCCAACTTATCATAAACTCCAACAACAGACATTTAATTTTTATAGTTATCTTCGTTTTAACTTTCATCAGATAAATCGTTAATGTTCTCACTAGATTTAAACCCATTTTGTCATTCTAAAATGCAGTGATAGAAGATGCACCTTGGAAGTTACGCACCTCTGCCGACGCGCGACGGTTTGGTGTGGTCCGCGTCTGTGTATAGGAAGCCACCATAATATAATGTATTTTATGTTAGTTATCTAACACAAAATAGTTATCAAAACTATAAACCAAAACAACCCATTTGTGTGACTTCCTTAATGCAAAATCCAGAACTAAATATTTCTTGCAATGTGGACAATTTCCAATAGGTACATTTCAGTTAAAATATTATAAGTTACGCAACACAAACTAATACGACTAAAACTTAGAAATGCAGACTACTGCAGACTGTCAATGTAATTATCTCCATAAGATAAATCAGTCCAATGGGCATGTGTGCGAGTTACGCTTATCTATTTTGTTTATGCTAGCTAGCTAAGCGGCGGGGCACTGAAGCGTGTTATTGGGGTAATTTGTGTTTTGGCGTCAAATTTGAAATATCTACTCAGACCATTTAGTCTAATAACATAATTACACAGTTTATAGATCTTGTTATCTCTCGTTTCGTAATACGGTTGTATAATGTAGCGCGAATCTAAAGCAATTAATAGCAAATTTAAGCTTTGAATTAATTGGGTTCTTCTAGTAAACATTTTATATTGCTACCTACGTCGTACGTTTACTGTCATTGGTCGATCTTTAATTATTCACACAACAGAATTACAGCTCTTTAACTATTCTAAGTATTTAACGGTGTTTGTAGTAAACGTGATTGTAGTATGAGTAATAGGAATCTTAGCCATTTAGTATATTAAAATTTAATTGCCGGTTAACTATATAAACGATAGAAAAGATTTTTCCTAATGAGAGGAAAAACAATCTAAATCACCTCATCTTCTGCCGAAAATAGGAGAGAGATAAATAAGGGTCGCTATAGTAAATCACGAAAGCATTATATTGAATCTTCTATTATCCTTTCGCTTAGAGACTCGCGGAAAATGATAGATTGCTGATGGAAAACTTATTGGAAAATATATTTTCCAATTCCAAAAAATGTTCAAAAATAAACCTATATTTTATTTTCCCTCGCTCTTCTAAACGGTTAAACTAAACAAACTTTAATACATTCTGGGTGTAGAAAAGGTTAAGTAAATAAGCCGTTTTGTGGATCTTACTTAATGTTTTTTGTTTTCTACGAATGTATTTATTGTTTGTAAATTACTTTTTCAACATTTTCATTTCAAATATTATTCCTATTCTTCTAACGAATGCTATTAAAAGATTATGGTTTTAACAAATGCTATTATAAGAAACTATCTACGCCCTGCGGTTCCAACAATTTTAACGTAATGTAATTTGTAATAACCAGTGAAACGTAATGTAATTTGTAAAGGTGAAAGATTTATTAAATTTGATTTACTGCTTTCAGAGTTTATCGTTAGCAAACAAACAAATCCTTCCTCATTATTAATGATTTTCATTAAACATATTTTTGTGCCCTGATATTGCAAGTATAAATGGAGAGTATGACTAAATATCTGTTTATTATTATCGTTTATTATAAATCTCAAAGCTATGCTACCGTCAGCTATGCAATCTCAACGATATGCCAATTGTTCGCAATTACACGATCAATTATAAATATTATCAATTATCTAAGTGTTCGGAGATAGTTTCATTGTCCATAATTTAATTGCAAACTAGTTTTAGACTGTACTTATAAAAACTTAATAGGTACCACTATGTGTAGTGTGTATAAATTCTAAATCTACATAAAAATTTATCGTTTTATGTGTTGAATTAGGAGCGTGTTAAACTTCATTTAGTGTTTGGGGCTAAAATTAGAATGTTTGAAGGAACGAATAACGAACGAGACGTTTTCTTTGTTCAACAGGTGGATGCAGCCGGTGCGTACACACAGTTCAAGAAGCCCGCGCCGCCTAGCCGCCATATAAATCGTAAGTATTGTTTACTAAACATATGGCGTAATGGGATTTTTGATAATAAATTTTGGATAAGAATTCCAATTCCAAAATATTTTCTTGGGAAAAACAACTTTTTGTATTAGTAACACAACATTTTTGCGTATCGTCATGCACTATTCGTTCACCCATGGTCAAAAATAGACGAAATGATATAAACATGGTATCGTCAAATTATTGTAGTTTTTATGCGAGCTTAATAATAGTTGTTATTCTGACAAAAGTTAAACCTTACTTAAGTTTAAACCAGTGTACAAACGACAATAGCAACGGAGATTATGAAAATGGAAAACTGAGATTTATAAAAGGATTTTGCTACCGCACTTGTGAAAGTGTTTCACGAGAAAAGATGGAACAGATATTTATTATGACAGAATTTCGATATGAAAATCTGTATGCATGTATAACCTGTTACCGTCCTGCTCCTGCGTCATTCGCATTCGCACAAGCGTCTTTGTTAGCTCTAAAGCGAGCTTTAGATGTTTGTTTTGAACGTTTTATTTTGTTTGAAGGTCGTATACGTTGATAGAATTGTAAACTGCGGTGTGTAAATGTGATCTAGCGATCCATCCATCAACCGTGACACGTTCTTTGCTTGCGATCGAATATTCAACGCGGAGCTATTGATGCGAAAAATATGCAGCGCGACGTCGGTGACGTCTGACGGCGGACAGAATACGTATGGCTGGGAGCCTAATGGACTTTTGATTTACCGATTCAATAAGACACGTGTGTATGTAGGTTTTATAGCAATAGCCGACGAAGGACGAAGTCCTATCGACTAGTGTAGTGGAGTCGTTCACGGCTTGGTTTGCGTGTTGTTGTATGCAGTAGGTACCTACATAAATGAATTTCGTAGATTTTATTATAAAATTTCATTAAAAATTAGGTCTTTTAGTAGAAGTTGACCAAATATGACATATTTATAGTGGACATCTGTACAATTATATATTATTTTCAACTCTAAGTAGCAGTAAAATTTACGGATATAATTTGAATTACAAAGATGAAACAGCAATTAAGATTCATTATTGAAATACCTTTTAGTAAATGCATGTGTAAATATGGATATATTTTATGTGTTGCAAAATTGTAGGAAACATTTCACTGTAGAGATGAAATGCTCGTATTATCTATTTTATGCGGAAATGGTAATCATTTGAGCGGGAAATTTCCAGTGCGCCAATTTACAAAATACACATTTTAAATTGCAGAACGATCTGCCATAAACGTTTCCATCCGTTTTAAATTTTACCGATAAATATATAGCGATGTAATATTTTTTTTATGATATGGGAGTAGCAAACGATACATACAGTTCATCTGATGGTGAGGGGCAACTACCAACCATTGACATTTGTGATTGACATCCAACTCCAGATGCACAGAGCACATGAGTCCTACTTGGGGTCGGCCCTGTGGTAGAACCCTTCACTTGGTTTACACTTGCCTTATCTTTAAACCAAAATACACCAGCGAAATAACGAGTATAGTTGGAAAGTGCCTCAAATACAGAAATATCTCAATGTATCTGGAAAGATTACATTTCAGTTTCTAAATAAAGAATTTCTATTAGACGATGTTTCTTTCCCCTGAGATTTAGTAACGTATTAAGTGAGTCTGTTATCCTGGAAATCATTGAGAGCGTGATGGGATATTATTCGACTGTAGCTTACATGTCCTAATAGCAATGTTTGTTTGAATTTAACATTAGTTAAATTACTTTGGAACTTAAATATAGTTCGTCAATTTCCCATGAGTAATATTCTACATTACTTGGTCTTTCATTTGTTTTGTATTTTTCAGTTTGTTTGATCATGGTTTTCTGTTTGTAAAATAACAACGTATCGTAGATCATTTATTTAAGCGGTAGTAACCTAAATCAACAAACATAATTATTAGTTTACCCATTTTTTCGAATTAAATACTTAGTTATCCGAGTAGTAGTTATCCTATCCTATTAGATTTGTATCATTTCCAAATGTTATAATCTAAAATATATGAGATATTGTATTTTGCATGTTTTTCGTAATATTGAGTAAAATATGTGTACTATTTTAACCATAAATAACATAATTGACTTAAGTTACCAGACACTAATGGAATATAAACATGAAACGCTTGACTTGGTAGTATTTTGAGTAGATAATACTATTAAATCGACTCTCATACAATTTCCGGTGCACGTTATGGAGCTTGCAGGCTCCAAGCGTCCTGAAAGTGCCGGATATTCAATTTTCTAAAACACTCGCCGGAGATGTCGTCCTGTGTGGAGCGAGCTCATAGGCTTTAATGTTGTTTTAGTAAAATAAGCTTCGAAGCGCACTATATTTTATGACGCTTGTTATAAAGTTTGTTTTACACTCTTACTATGAATATGTATAGGTGTCTGACATTACATTTACATAGTAGAATACCTATTTGGTCTTCAGGAGAAATAAAGCAATCTGTTCTTGATATTTGGTTGATTAAACTTGTATGTGACTAACAGCTTTACTATACCATTGAATAGGACCACATAATTATAGTATAAAGGCTTGCTATTTCGGTTATTTCAAAATAATCTATATATTGGGATTCGTATATATTTATCGTGTGATCTTCACATTTATCGTAATAACAAGTAGCGAAATCCATCAGCGTAGCGGTCGACCGCAGACGGGGAGGAACCCTCAACTTCCATTATCAGATAATGACATTAGCAAGACGAATGGATGATTCTTTGCACGTCGCCGTTGTCTGTAGTTTGCAATTTCTGTACAATTTACATAATACGACCTTTTATAAGCAATATACTTTGCTACTATAAGCGGTTTATAGAACCTATAATGTAATTTATTATCAAATTTTAATATTTGACGACCTTCGGTATAGTCTATTTTTTATGTCTACTTTAATATTACGTACATTTAACTGTATATTTGTTGCGAGTGCTTTTCATAATCTAAAACAGATGGGATACTACTTCATCGTGCAAAGGCAAAGGTTCTACATGGGGATTAGAGACAATGACGATAATTCTTAAAGGTGGTAGAACTGTGTAGTTCGACTCCGGCGACACCCCCGCCACACCTATTTCTGCCTTATAACAGCAGTTTTAAGCGCTGCTGTGTTCTGGCTTGAAGGGTGTGGTCAGGGAGACAGACTTATCCGAGGCGTTCCATCACAGTCCTC
>DWPV01006652.1:0-11347 GCA_018251915.1 Urbanus proteus proteus
ACAGACGGACAGACAGCGGAGGCTTAGTAATAGGGTTCCGTTTTTACCCTTTGGGTACGGAACCCTAAAAAGACGCTGTCTACACACATAGCCCCATAATAGGATTTTGTTATGTCAATAGCAATGAGCATGCAACCCATCTAATGGTAAGTGGCCTCTTCCGCCCATGGACATCAGCACTCCTCAATTTTTCTTATCTATTTTATTTATCATCTTTAGTTCGTGCAGCGTTACCCTAGCTTGAAGCTGCGAGTGATTTTTAAAAGTATTTTACTTTACAATTCATACCAATAGTTTTTCTTCTGCCAAAGAGTTAAGGACAACATCAACACCTTTGCCTTTTGTTTCTCGTTGAACCATTTCTTCGAATGATGTATCACGGGAATAGCCAATGCGACTGTCTGTTTTGTAAAAGGATTGATTTAACTAATATTTAATTATGCATAAAATGGAAAAATCGTTAGTTAGCAATTTCGTTTATAAACAATTAAATAATTTAGATATCTCTATATGTTTTATGTATTATCAAGTCAAATTTAAACCAAAGATAAACAGATAGAAAAAAAGAAACCAATTCGTGCTCATGTTTCGAAATTATAGAATATGGCATTCATAAATATAATTTAATCTAGAAATAGATTTCTTATATTATTTCTCCTTACCTTTAAGTTGGGGAAATAGTTTTTTAATAAACTTCCGTTTTGTAGGGGTCCCTACAGTGGTGAATACTTCACATCCATAGGATAAAGCCACGTTGATAGCTGCCTGACCAACGCCACCTGTCCCTGTATGTATCAGGACTGATTCACCACGCTTCAATTTCCCGATTACGATCTGAAAGAGATTGAAGTGAAGAATTGCCAAAAAATATAAAACGCCCAACAATTAAAAACATGAAAGTGAATAATCAGTTGATTGTAATTGATGATGGTAAAGTAGGTATCAGAGAATATAGACATCTGTGATGAACTCCAAATTAATCGTATCTGACTACTTATTAAATATTAGATATGATAACTAAGTTTAAAAGTTATTATATTTATAAATTTGTTATGCTGCGTATTAACCTTATAACAAGCTTCAAAACAAAAAACAATCCACCTGTATTAACACCACTGTTATAAGGCAGAAAACCCTGATAGCAGTGTGCTGAACCACAAAAGGTTCTAGCAGTAAAAAAACACTTACTAAGGCAGCGTAAACAGTACTGTAAGCGACGAGGACTGTGGCAGCTTCTTCAAAAGACCATTCATCTGGAATAGCCATCATAAGACTTCTATCACACAAAGTCATGTTAGAGATTCCTTTTTCAGTCATAGCAATCACGCGAGTTCCACTGCAAAAGAAATAAACGCTTAACTCTTTCTGCTCTCTTCCTTTTTCCTCATAATCCTCTATCTAAGTGAAAAGTACCACGTGCAAATAATCAAAGCAATTACTTAGAAGTTCTGCCAGCGACCTCAATTCCTTGAACACAATCTTGTTTTAGTCTATCATGACACACTTCGTCCACTGCCACCCTGCCAGTGGCTCTCATTATATCCCGGAAGTTTAGAGCAGCGCAATATACCTATAAAAGTAAATTAAACTTTATAATCCACTTTAACAAAATTAATTGAAACCACAACGTGCAACACAAATGTGATATTATATGAAAGAAAAGCTGTACAAGGAACGGCAAGGATTTATTTTTACTCCGAAATTATTTTGGGTTCCTGAGCCATTGATTAGGAAGAACAATTGATTTATCGATTAGTTACATAATAAGGATTGGATCAAGTTAAAGCGTTAACAAAGATGACGAATATGTTGTATCGGCCATGGCTGAGGACCATGTTTAGTAAATAACACGAAGCAAATCCCAATACTTACGTGCACTATTTCAAATTCTGGATCGCTCTGATCATTTACATCCAACGACCCCTCATACCATTTTAGAGAAGATATATCACCTATGGTTCCGACGTTGTTGTACGCGTGAGTTACTGGTACTGTACTATTTAGATCTTTCAGTAACAGATGACGGTATGTACCCCAATGACCCTAGAGAAAAAGATTTTTTTTTCATAAGGATCGCTTTATTTCGTTTGTTATTACCTAATGGTCATAATATTGAAGATATTAAATATAGAATAGCTAACCTACAAGTACTTTATAGGTAAACTGAGTAACATGAAATAAAAGAAGATTTTAAATGATTTTTACCCTGGGTAAGATCGCTAAGAAGTGTAATAGAGACGGGAAAGTATCTTATGAAATATATCTTAAATATTAAACCGGTTAATAGAATTCAGTCATCTCATAGCTTTCAAATATCTCTGATAAGAATTCTCTCTGTAATAGAATTTTTGTTTTACTTATCGAATATTAGTTTTTAAATTATACTTACATCTTCAAAAACATTGATAACTAAGCCCTTTTCTAGTTGTTTTTTATAAAATGACAAATTTACATCAAAAGATGGCGCTGATCTATCCTTAATCAAAACACCTTGAACTTTCTCACCACCTGGTTCTTTTTTCAAGCAGTTTATAAATCCTAGTAAGCCACTGTGCTCATCTTCTGAATATACTACAAACTTTGTGTCTTTACTCATTGCGTGTTTAACATCACCAAGCCATGAAAATGTTTCATCTGACGTTTTTATTTTTACAGAGTTGAGTTGTCTTGGACTTTCTTTTTTTCTAAGTAACACTAAATATTCAGTGTTAATACTGTAAATGTTTCTATGTGATATGATATTGTAATTGTCAGGACAAATCGTCTTTTCAAAGTCGCTTGTTTCTCTACTCAAGATAAATCCGGCATCTCCGATAGTCTCTTTAATTTTTTCTTGAACCTGTTATATAAACCTGTTATAATATACATTGTGAAATTTGAAAATAAGTTCATATTGAAAATTATTTATAGACACGAATAGATCGAAATCTCATAGTAGTTCTAATGACAAACTAATGTAAAATAAATCTAATCAGTTAATGTCTTAATCAATTCAACAAACAAAAATTATAACTCTAAATGACCTAAGTATATCTCGCTTTGGTACACCTCGAATTAATTAATTTGTAAAGAAATTCTTCGAATAATATTGTATCTTACATTTGTCCTTTTACACAAATTAGCTCCAATTACAAGTACAACATTCTTATGATCTTCCAGCTTATTACTTATTGAAATGTTTGGTAGCATATCCTCTGGCATTTTCTCTTCAGTTACTATATTTAGTATTGCATTGTTTACAGGGTTATCTTGTATAATACGAGTCACTTTTTCCAATAAAGGATTGTATCCTTTGTTTTTATATTCTTCGTCAACAAGCTCCACAAACTTTGCCGTGAATGTATGTAGATTTTCTTGAACTATCTGAATGTTTATTCGAAGAACGTCTTCCAACTGCAATCGCAAAAAGATGTTTAAATAGTACATTACGACACGGGTGGTCTAAGTTGCCTATTATGGCACGCCGTGATGTTAGCGCCCGAGCGAAGCGAGGGTGCTAAACGCCGTGCATAATAGGGAACTTAGGTCATTAGAGCCGTATTTTATTTTAAAGTAAGCGTGACATAAACCCGCTGGCACGCGTAGCGTGATGATTAAGGTCTTAATGTGCTATAAAGATATTTTTGCATGCTTTTGTTTTTTTTTTTTTAAATGAACATAAAATTAAAACGCGTCACTACATACTGAGATTTATTAAATTTAAATGGGGTGAATAAACAACAGAACCTTGATTAATCGTATTAATTTTAGAAGCTTTTGATCGAAGGTCACCTTTTTATGTCTGGTGTCGCTTGTTATTGCTGTTATGCAGTCAATAAGGTATAGTGCTCTATCATAGATCACTCACAAAGAGTTCTACAACTTTTTGAACATCTCCGTCTTAAAAGATATACTCGTAACAGGTTATATCAGCTATAAATAAATCTCTGTACATACCTGAGTAGGATCACTAGAAACTAAAGGAACGAATACGTTTTTCTCCAATACAGGTGTGCATAAAGGTGTTTTTTTTACTATGGATGTAGAGTAAAGACCTCGCACTTCGACTCCCTTTGATCTATTACATAAAAGTGTTAAATAACATTAAAATAAGCGTATAAAATGCTTAATGACCAGAAATATAACGTATGTAATGTACGGAACAATTATACGTGAAAAAAATATTTTTTAATGGAAGAGAGCAAGAATGCGTATTTTAGTCTCTTTCTTATGGTAGGCGAGTCGGGGCTCTACAAAGATGTTGCAATGACGTTTTACGATTACTTGCCTGCAAAACCACATACTTAATTTTCATAATAACATTACGATTATTTATTTACCTGATAATATTCAAATATTTGTCACCATGCGCTTCGATAAATACTGGTTTTTCAAGGGATTCTATGGATCCATAATGCACTTTCGTATCGATGCTCAGTTTCTGAATGCGAGTGGGAAGCGAGGGGTTGCTGCTATTGATGTTTATGATGAAGGTCTGGAGCAAATTGTCCAGAAAGATCACCCAGTTCTTAACCCACGCTATTTTGTAATAAGTTGTTTCAACGTTGCATTCCTTTATTCCTTGGAAATCACCGCTGAAAAGCATTGTTATTTTTAATTATCTATGTATTATTCCTATTTATTATTAAAGATGGTAGAACTAGTCAGATGGCATTTTCATTTTTACTTTTATAGACGAATTCATTTATTTGTCAGGTACGGTCTCCAATAGCACCAATCCTAACGACCCCTAAGCGATTACGGGACAAAATTTAGGAGATAGCAATTAGGAACTTCCTATGTAACATCATCACATTCTGGGGCCGCTAAAACATATTCCAGGTGCAGTAACTATAGGCAAAAACTCCCATTAGAGACCTATATGCAGCAGGGGAACGCTGATGGATGGATGAAAAAAATCTAAATACCTGTATCCGTATCCTCTTAAACGCAGTTCTTTGTAGAAATCAGCAGTTTTTATAAGAGGCATGCTATCGGAATCTTCAGAGGGATCTCTGATTATTTTACTAAAATCTTTGGCAACATCATTTTTGACGTATACCCGTCCTGTTACAATGGTTGATGAATTTTCAAAAATCTGAAAATAAATATAAATAACCTTAAAAAATTATGTTTGTGAGCTATAATGTTTTTTCCTAAAAAATATATTGAACCCTGAAAAATCCCAGAAGCCAATCATAAATGTGTCACTTTTTAGAACTAATCCGATAGTAGATTAATAATTATAATCTAAGCTGGTTTACAGCACATAAACTCTATCATTGAATACCTACTTGAAGATAGAAATGGAGGAGTACCAATGACACCTGTCAGAGGGAACTATACTAGTTTTAAAAAATCGATCAACTTGCCTCAAATTCCCCGCTGATTTTGTGTATCGTAATAGTCAACTGAATTTGTCCGGTTTGCTCTAAAAATGTACTTCTTTCAAAACATATATCTTCAAATACAACGGATACTTCCTTATATGATTTTCGCATCATACGAGCGATAGTTTTCCATACAAGAACTATATATCCACTAACAGGGTATATGACACGACCTGTAAAATGACACGATAATAAAGTGTAATTACGAGATATATAATAATGAATTATTATAAATATTTTTAGGGCCCTGAAACGTTACCTTGGGGAACTCGGTTTTGTAATATTGAATGTATCCAAATAACAAAGGATGTTGGTATCTACATATAGTTGACATCGTTTATAACATAGATTTCACTGATAGAAAGTAGCTGCATAAAAATAAGTATCGATAAAAGTAGAAAATGATCCTGTAGTCCATCTTATGGTACTTGGTCACTGCCGCCCGTGAACACCGAAATTCAAGGCCAAATAAGAGAAGAATCCTAAGGCCGACCACCTACCAATGAGGACTGAAAACTAAGTTGGAACGCCTCGGATAAGTTTGTCTTCTTCACAACTTCCTTCAAACCGATACACTGCAACGCAATTATTAAGCAGTCAAAGGTGTTCCGGTGTTGCTGTCAAACTTGAACCACAAAAGGTTCGGCCATCATTACAAATAAAAAAAAATCTTACCATCGACAACATATCCTTTGAGATACGGCTCGTGTTCAACATTAACTACTACTGTTCGCTCAATAGATGGCGTGTTAATCGTCACACTATAGTCCATAAACCTGAAATGAGTTTCTTTTCATAAAACAATTATTAGTGATAACTTATCAGTATCACGAGTAAATTGGGGGATAGCTAAATTTGAATCCCAGGCACGCTTGAAAACCAACTGAGAACTAAGTATCAGTTACGTTAGGCGAGACGCAGGAAAGCTTGACAATAATATTATCTTAAAAATGACGATGAAATCTACATAATTGAAAAAAACGTGTTCTAAAATTATTAAAGCTGTGGTTTATCTATCTATCATTTGCCATTTAGCCGCTTTGATTGTCTAAGGTTAAAACATGTTAACACAAGACCCTTCTCACTCTAAAACAGGAGGTCTTCTGTAGGTCTTCATTGTATCAAAACAAAAAATAAATATAAAATAAGTTTAAATACAAAACTAAGCATCATTAAACAAACATTTTCTTACCAGTCTTCACGATGATCCCATTCGACTAGATGGGATAACATTGGTGTCCCTTGCGCCACAGGAAACGGGACGTGGGGATATAAGCTTGCTACACGTGGGTTAAGCCCTGCTAGAAATAACCTGTAATATAAAAATAATTAAAAGTGGTAAAACACACCGTCATAATCTCACCTAATAATAGTAGTGTTAAAGGCTGTTGTGTTCTGTTTTGAAGGGTGTGGTAAGGGAGACATACTTCTCCGAGGCGTTTAAACGTAGCCCTTAGGGGTAGCAACACATATCCGACGGACCTTACGTAGTACTCTCCTCTCATCTAGGGTTGATAACAGATATCTATAAGTAGTAGACAATTGATTTGACAGCTATGGTACCACACTATCAAAATATATTCTTTTAAAAATTAAAAATAGCAAAATGTACAAATATTAAATAAAAAATATTTTTAATAAAAATACGTACTCTCCAACACCCGTGTAAAAGTTCATGAAGTTGGAATTACTTTCACTGCCCAGTCCAATATAAACAGCATCACTGAAGAATTCTTGGAAATTGTGCTTGATTAATAACTGTGGAGCTATTTCTATGATGATGCAACCAGATGGGACAAATTGACACGCTTCTTTGAATAAAACTGGATTCTAAAAATTTAAAAAACGACTGATGAGGAATTAGATTTTTAATTTCAAGTTTGTTGCTACTTCCTTATTTGAAAAAGGTACATTGAGAGTAAGTAAGTGTCAAATTCAATTTCTTTCGAATAAATTGATGTATAGAATGTTATCAATTGACTAAACAAATTCACATATTGGGCAGAAACATTACCATAAAGTTATGTGTATGATACTTGGCAGAGGATAGCATAGTATCTGGAAGTGTCCAATGTTTTGGATCAACAGAAGTTGATAGCCAACGTTCAGAACGCATCTTAGCTGATGGTATAACTTCACTAAGATTCTTCAACAATTTCAAACCTGTAAAATTAAAAGTTGCTTTAATAACTAATGTAAGAATTGTTGCCGTTAAATCTTTATTTTTAAAATTAATAATAGCTGAGATCACTACTGTATGAACAGATACAGACTTGCCATTAACTTGCGTTATGCAATTGATTTAAATATTGTCAATTATTTATTATTCTTCCTATGAAGAACAAAACTTACCGACAATGTCTGGAATCCTTTGTTTACTTTCAATTCTATTGATCGTTAATTGGTTTATAACATTTTGTATGATTGCACTGGCACCGGTTATTATAGACGTGTTAGGTGCATCGTCATCAATTATTTTAATTTCAGGAGGACACATAGATTTGAGCTGAAAATATTTCGAAAATACTTTGAAGGCTTTTGACCTATTTTCACTATACCTACTGTGTACAGGTCTATACCTGATACTATATTGTGGGTGTGTGGTGTGGTATTGTGTAAAGTGGGAATAATACAGACGTGGACTAGTTACTGTATCTCATAAGTGCGTGTCATAATTCCAAATAGCGTTGCTATACCAAAGGACTTGCTTTTACGTCTTATACACCTTAATAAGTTCTTCCTTACCAATCAAACTAGTAAATTCAGTTGCTATTGTGGTGTACAAAAACGAAATTACCTGATTACGTCCAAGAGCTACATAAAAGGATTTATTTTGAGCATTTAAAACCTCAGAGTATGCTAAGCTTCTATAGTATGCGACTAAAATAGCTTGCTCCGCCGTAAAACATCCATCAGCATATGCACATGCAATTTCACTTGCACTTAGACCTTTAAATAATGAAATATTAATTATTATTCAAATCATCGTCATCATCGTATCATAGACTTACTGTTATTTGATCATTAAATATGTATTTTATATGTTTCAAAAGTCGTCTTTAGATAGGTTATTTACGAATTGCCGTTTGTTGTATGCTAAAATAATTGTTGGATTTTGTAATAATAATGTATAGTTCAGATTATCTTTGTTTTGGTTTATTGTTTTAATGATAATTTGAATAGCTAATTGACAAATAGTAGTAAAAAATATGAGTTACCAATAATAAAATCCGGCTTTACTCCGATGGCAACTAATACATCAGTAAGGGCAATTTGAATAGCGATGACTCCAACAGAATTGATAATATTAACATCACAATTGTCAGAAGTGATAATATTTATTAAATCTATGTCTTTAGTTTTAAGAATTGTGTGGCATCTGAAACAAGCAGAATATATAAAACTAGTTGAACCCGTTGAAACCGTGGTTCACCCGCGTTTAAAAAGTCAAAAAGAATACATATTTAAACATGAAAGTCACGCCGCTGTCCCGCGACGGCGTGCGCATGCGTGTGGAGCGCGCACTAATGGATTTTTCAAAAATTAAAGTAGCCTGCACTTCCAGCTTCTTCCAAAGAAAGTCCCGTCAAAATCGGTCCAGCCGTTTAGAAGATTAGGTCAGCCAAACAGACAGACAGACAGACAAAGAAAAAAATTTTTAATTGCATTTTCGTTATAGGTATCGTGTATACTTTCATATGCATTGAGTAAAAAAATGTTATTTTGAAATCACAAACAGACACTTCAATTTTATTTATTTGTATAGATTGTAATACTAAACCAAACCGAAGTCGCCAACGGTTAAAAAAGTGTCCTGTAGCGTAACATAACATTATATATGTATATGTAAAGATAAAAAGTTTTATGCAATGACCGTGACGATGCGACATCGAAAGATTGACCAGGTGGCATTATCTGCTACGCATCTCACTGATTTACAGCATCTCAGCTGATGTGAAGTATCTCACTACAAAGTTAAACCGTGGCTCTTGACCTAAATAAAATTTGGAACTGTTTTCATTTGGGGACATGACACGTGTACTTTTGAAAGAGCATTACAAGCCAGTATTCAACGTCCCAATGTACATCGAATACATTTATCGTAAGCATAAAAGCAACAAAGACTTTGTGTACTATACGCATACAATTATTTTTTTTGCTGTCGTAATTTTCATAGAAATGTCATCCTAATTATTATAAATGCGAATGCCCGTTTGTTTGTAACGTTTTCAAGCTTTAACTACTCAACTGATCGAAATGAAATTTTGCACTCACATTGCTAGGAGTCCAGAATAGGACATAGAGTACCTTTCATCCCGAAAAAAGATACTACTCCTGAGGGATAGTAAAGTAACTTGTTGAAATGAAAGTTTTTCCGCAAAAATCACTCTTAACCATCGCACTCATATCTGAAATAATATTACATTTTCAATATCTCGTATATCTTCTCACACAATTATATTAGAAAGAAGTTCTTAACATTTAATTTATGAATATTGATAATTTATTTATTTTAAAAATTACACACGTAGTATTTCACTAATGAAAAAAGTATCACAAAGACCGAAAAATGAATAGCCACAAAATCGTACCTATTGACAATCACTGCAATATATAAATTGGCAATGGCTATGTATATGTGTCGCAATGTATTGTTACTTCCATAAAAATACTTTTGCCATACAACCGATAACTATTACAGAATATTCGTTTAAATAATGTTGTAATTCTTTGAAATATTTTAAACACATGCCCAAGCGTATTTTAAACAAATGTATTGTATCCGTAGGAACTGAAGAACAAATACCTACATCCACTATTGTTTACCGTAGACCGTAGACGTTTATCGTAGACCACTTGCAATATTTTTGGGATTCTATTTGGCTTATCTATTCTACAAATTCTCACCTTAATTTTTTTGTGGCTGATTTGTAAATCGATCCCTAAGCCGCTGTCGAACTAGACAATCTTTAACAGTTGTGCATGGTTCACTTTTATAACATTAAGTCAATACTTATTATTATAAGAGCAAAGTTACGATTTTTATCCACCTAGAAATTATTTATTTATTTAATTGGTTTACTAACAGTTGTTACACGGAATTATTACATATTTTTTAAAAGAAATGGGTCGTATACTATGTGTACAACCTATTACAGGTAAACACAGCATGCGAAAAGAAAGAATTATCGACCAAACTCACTAAATCGTTAGCTTAAAACTTATAACTAATATAAATTGTATTTCTGTTATTTACAAGTTCATTCACATCGTTCTATTACCACCCACATATTTCCCTATGAGATGCCAAAATTACTAATCGGTTAAAAATATGTAACACATATACCTACTTGTCGCCATAACTGCCCAAAACTGCTTACTCATTTTAATATTTTTGTTACTACTATAAAAACAGTTTAAAACAATGCTATCTTTGTTAAAGAATTTGGTTACCTAAACTGTAATCAAACCACAACTAACAACAATTTTGTAATAATACCTATTAAGCCTGGCGCACACTATTGCCGCGTCAGGCCGCATCGCAACGAGTATTGTATGAATCGCATTGTTTGACGTTACGGTGCGGCTCGCTTATAGTAAGCGATGTTCATACAAGTGTATGACTAAATCGATGGATGGAATAGAATGGATAAGAATTAGGCGGATTTTTGCGTCGCGATGCTTTGGGATTCGGCCTGCCATGATGTGCGCCAGCCTTTATAAAATACATTCTTTTGTTAATAGGCATAGGTATAAATAAACAAAAATAGGTTACCTAATACTTTATATTTTAAATGTTAGTATACAATTAGTAGCCTCATTGACCACTCTTTGTTATCAATCATTTTTAGGGTTCCATACCCAAAGGGTAAAAATGGAACCCTATTACTAAGCCTCCGATGTCTGTCCGTCTGTCCGTCTGTCCGTCTGTCCGTCTGTCCGTCCGTCTGTCACAGGGCTCTATCTCATAAACCGTA